>ML782913.1:380171-466107 GCA_009831015.1 Picea engelmannii
GGGCAGACCCCATGCATAAGAAGACTGTTTGAGAGCAGCATGGAAGCCAGATTGAAGATTGAGAACTATGAAGAAAATTTGCGAATCAGGCTTGAGCAAAAAATTAGATGTCTGCACAGGTTGCTGCAAGTAGGAAGATAAAATGTGCATCATCCTCTTAGCTCACATAGAGAGAGCACAGATGATTTTTGAGATAATTCCAGATTGGTTCCTCATGACCGGGTCCTTGGGGTCAACTTGATAGGGGGAGCATAGCTCTAAACATCTTTGACATGCACAAATCTGAAGATGTACAGCAGAACGAAGAAGATTGTAGATGCAAAGGATCTTTTGTTTGCTACAAAGACAGAGCGGTGGGTCATTGACAAAGTATGCCCAGCTCTTCTAGAGAAGGGGAGTTAGCATCTCTCCATATGGTCTACACAGGATTGGAATATGAAGTCACGATTGACCGAGTGTACCTCAGGTAGTAATTGGCAGGAGCAGATGTGTACAAGACAGAGCATAGATGATTGATTAGAGGAGCGCAGGTCCAAAGGATCTTTTCACAAGAAGCCTGGTTACTGAACATGGTAAAATTGCAGCAAGCGAAAATACATAGAGATCAGAGCCGATACCTTTTCCTAGTATTACCATTGAGTGCAGAAAGTGAGGGGGAGCCTGAGGAGAACAGTTTAACCCTTTTCCCTTGATGTCAAAGGGGGAGCAATGAAAGACATATTGCCATCAATGCCAAAGGGGGAGATTGTTGGAAATATGGCTATAGCAGAGATGACGCAGTCGGTCAAGGTTGTAATTGATGGCAATCGGTTGGTTATGGAGCACGCACAAGAGATGCTGGAACACAGAAGCTGAAACATAGATGCTGAAACACAAAATGTTGGAACACAGATGCTGAAACACAAATGCTGGAACACAGGTGCTGGAACACAAATGTTGGAACATAGAAGCTGGAACACAGATGCTGGAACACAAATGTTGGGACACAGATGTTGAAAAACAGTGGTAAAACAGATGCTGAAACACAGATGCAGAAACACAATGTTGAAACAGAGCTGGAACTTATGCTGAAACACAGTGTTGTAACAACTGAAACACAGTAATGTTACATATGCTGAAACACAGCGCTGGCTGAAACACAGTGCTGGAAACTATGTTGAAACAGCGCTGGATCTTTGTTGATAAAAACGCACGCCTTAGCCACGGCAATGACTAGCAGCAGAAGTTACCAATCGTTTTCTTCAAGAAAAGCACGAGTGATGCTATTCACAATGCGATTGGTGTGGCCAACATCAAATGGCTATAATGCAAAATCAATGGAGCTTAACATTGCTAAATCCAGGGTTTTGCGGGGGTCCTTCATCTGCTTTGACAAGTCTGGAAGTTTTTTACCAGTTGGGTTTCTCTAATCGCTCTGGACGGTGGAAGGACTTTCAGTCTAAAATTAGACTGGCAGTTAAGACAGGAAGAACACAGTGTTGCATGATGTGGCATGCGTAGAGGAGGCATGCAAAGAGACAGTTTAGAAAATCAGGGAGAATGCTGGCATGCGAAAAGCAGAAGAAAGAATGAAAGAAAGGGAAACTGCAGTGGGAGTTGAGAAACGCAATGAAAATCTCTGCATGTGGAAAAACAATATAATGCGTTGGAACCAAGATGGAAGGGTGGTTGATTTGAGAGAGAGAGAGAGAGCTCTGAAGGTGAGAAAAGGGAGAGGAGTATCTGTGTGACAGGCGAAGAAGCTGAGAATGGGCTGCAAAGGACAGTGAAGCAGAGAAGCAGTGCAGAGACGGTGAAGAATGCAGAGTAGATCAGCAGAAAGGGTAAGCAAGCTATATCAGAATGAACAAGTTGATTTGAGCAATATTTATTTTGGAAAATAAGGGTGGTAGGGTGGTGCTAGGGAGACGTATGTCTCTTTCTCTGCAAGTGGGTGCTTGTAGAATCTGAAGGTTGGTGCCTTCACTCAGTTGGTGCTGAAGTAAAGAGGAAGTCGATGCTTCCACCTAGTGGGTGCTGGGATTCTGTGGGAGTTGGTGCTCTCAGCCAGTTGGTGCTGGAAATCAGAGGTTGTAGCCTCTATGAGTTGGTGCTCATAAAAGATGAGATGTAACGCAGTTGGAGCTTGCTTAACATCTTAAGAAGACGAGGTTTTTTCCCTGGTTGGGTTTCCTCTTGAAAAATCTATGTCTCATACTTGTGAGTGAATGCTATGTGTGATTGTTATTCTTTATGTTTTTCTGCTTTGTGTTTTTAACTCTGAATTTCACAGTAAAAGACTCACTGCCACTAAGATTAATGATTCAAAGTTAAGAAGAAAAGAAATAGTTAATAATCTACACTAACTGATTCACCCCCCCCCCTTCTCAGTTAGTTCATACCTGTAACAATGGGATCTCAATAACATTTTTCCTAGAGACCAGTGGGAAGTGTTTTAGATGCTACAAAAATTACCATAGGTTTTTGGGCAGATTTTCCATGTATACAACTCTGACCACATACAAGTGGGTAGAGTTTCCATGCTACAACTCTACCCACAACCTTGTGGGCATAGTTTCCATGTAGTAACTCTTCCCACAATCCTGTGGGAAAAGTCGTAGCATGAAACTCTACCAATAGGCATGTGGGCAGAGTTTTGCATGCTATATGAAAAATTATGAGATTTCCTTCAATGATTTATGTGATGTATTTGAGGTGAGTAGAAACATCCATCAATGGTACTCAAGCGATCCCCTTATGAAAATTTGTAAGTAGCATTTTGGAAATACTACTCAAATTATTGAGGGAAAACTTGTAAATATCATTTCGTTATTTGTAATAACTTTGTTGAAGGACAAGGTTAGGGAAATGGTGATGAGTTAGATTTTCTTTGGATATGTGGGGTGTTCACTTCAAACTAAAAGGATCTATAAATTTGTTTACCTTGTATCTTTGTTTGTTGTTTTGATCTAATTTCTTATGTATTATTTACTAATAAAATCCACACTATCACAATGGGTTGCAATGGAATGTCATTACAAGCATAAGGGTGACCAACTAGTTGACACTTGTTGCAATTATTTACATATTCCATGGAATATTAACATAGTGTCAAATACCATATGATAACATAGAGAAATATAAACCTAGTGGTTTTCGTTCCAGCATAATTCCCTCCACTCTCTTTGTCATGTTCCTCCCAAAGGATGACTTATAATTTATAATCTAGAATGCATTAGCTTAAAATACTATCTATGGAAATATTATATAGGTTTCCCATGGTGAACTTGTATTTTGCATAGTATATAACTATCATATTCATTGTTTATGGTCATACATATTTGGTACAAAATCCAACTCGAGGAACTTTGTGATTTATGTGAAATAACCTTGAAATGCTTCCACCCAAAATAATTTAAAAGTGGGAATTCATCTAGGGTATCCATAGATGCCACATCTCTTCCCACAAGCCTATGGGAAGATATTCTACATATCTACCCACATGCCAGCAGGTAGAGTTGTAGCATCTACAACTCTTCCCACAAGAATGTGGGTAGAGTTTCCACATATTTTCCCACTGGACTATGGGGAAAGTTACCACAACTCTTCCCATAGGACTATGGGTGTAGTTGCCACATCTCTTCCCAAAAGCTTGTGGGAAGAGTTACCAAATATCTACACACAAGAATGTGTGTATATTTTTAGCATATAAAACTATGTGCACCAGCCTATGGAAAGAGTTTCCACATTTATTCCCATAGGCCTGTCATCATAGTTTTCATGTGGGTAGAGTTGTAGCATGGAAACTCTACCCATAGGCCTATGGGAAGAGTTTCCACATCTTTTCCCACAGGCCCATGGGTAGAGTTGTAGCATCTACAACTCTTCCCACATGCCTCTCGGCAGAGTTTCGATACAACAAACTTAGATAATTAAAATTGGAGATATATAGAAGCATGGGTATGCATTTCCATTAGGTCACTTTCTATGATTTTGGTCTCTCAATTTACAAGGTAGACTTTGAATCTTTTACACAACATCCTCTTTTAAATTTGCAAGTGAAAATATAAATATGTAGATAGGTGTAGAATTATATAAGAAAACCTCAGAAACTTGAATCACTCAAATTGCAGGTGTGTAAATACCTAGGTGTTGATTTTAGTTAATCCCAACATCCATTTCTGCACAAATGTAGAAATTATAGTTTAAAAGAAAAAACAAGTATTTTTCTCAATTAGGTATTTCATTTCAGTATTTCTAGAGTCTTGTACATGTTTATATGTTTGTTTCTTTATTTAATTAGTATTCAATCATATAAACTTGTATTCTTGAATTATTTCTACATGTCTTCACAATGGAAATACAACTAACAACTAGCCTATGTGTGATGTGGTTGTACAAGCTCCTGCCTCATCGAGCTCATGGAAGCAGGTATTTAGTACTCATTTTTCCATTTTAGTTAGTGTCTCTTCATAGCTTCTAAAGTTTCATGTATATTTCAACCCTTTACAAATTGTGGGCACAAACCACCCTAGTATGTGTTATTTAGGGTTCACAGCAAAGCCACGGTCCTGTAACTTGTAACTTGTAAATTACCAAAACCACACATGGGTGTGCATTTCCATTAGGTCACTTTCTATATTTTTGGTCTCTCGATTTACATGGTATACTTTGTCACTTTTACATGGAATCCACTTTTATGTTTGAAAATGAAAATCTAAATATGTAGACAAGTGTAAAATTATCTAAGAAACCCTCAGAAACTTGAATCACTCTAATTGAAGGTACGTAAAGACCTAGGTGTGCATTTTAGTGAATCTATGGGTGCATATGAACAAATGCATAAATTACATTTTAAAAGAAAAAAAAAATTATTTTGTTGAATATGGTATTCCATTTTAGTTTTTCTAGAGTATCGTACCTGTTGATATGTCTATTTATTCATTTAATTATTATTCATTCATATAACCTTATATTCTCTGATGATTTATGCAAGTCTTCACAATTGAAATGCAACTAAAAAATAGCCTATATGTGATGTGCTTGTACAAAATGTTTCCTCATCGATCTCATGGACACAAGTAGTTAGTACTCATTTTTCCATTCTAGTTATTGTCTCTGCATAGTTTCTAAAGGTTCTTGTATTTTCAACCCTTTATTAAATTATGGTCATAAATCACCCTAGTATACAGTCTTTAGGGTTTACAATAAATAAAAAATCTTGTAAATTAACAAAACTATACATGAGTGTACATTTCCATTAGGTCACTTTCTACTGTTTTGGTCTCTCAATTTACAAGGTAAAATTTACCTCTTTTACATAGTAGCCACTTTATTGTTTGCAAATGAAAATCTAAATATGTAGATAGGTGTAAAATTATCTAAGACGCCCTTAGAAACTTTAATCACTCAAATTGGAGGTGTGTAAATACCTAGCCATTCATTTTAGTGAATCTTGACATGCATTTTTGCACAAATGTGGAAATTAGAGTTTAAAATAAATACAAGTATTTTTCTCAATTACGTATTCCATTTTAGTATTTCTAGAGTCTTGTACATACACTACAACAAAACAAGAAATTAGTGCCACAATTTAGTGTATTTTAGTTCACTAATTGGACATCTTTTTCAACACAAAACTGGGTGCAATCCGGACTGTTTATAATTACACTATATATAGCGCCCAAAAAATAGCGTTAGGAATAGTGCCATATTTAGCACCAGGAATAGTGCTAGAAATAGTGCCAGGTGTAGCACCAGGAATATTGTCAAAAATAGCGCCTGGAGTAGTGCTAAGAGTAGTGCCAGATGTTGCTTCCAATTTTACTTCTGATATGCCTTCCAATTTTTCTTCCAGGTTGGCTTCTGGTTTGGATTTTGACATCATGAAAGGAATACCAAGACCCATTTCTATAAGGGATATTTCACAGGGATGATTTTAAGGATGGAAATTTATTTTAAAATGTAGAAACCTTGGCGAATATTACTAATCCTTCATATTCCAACTATAAATGATTGGCGATATTTTTGTAAAAATATTCAAATTTCTAAGGATTTTATATAGTTTTTATAAAATTTTGGCAATTTTTAAGGTAAAATAATTTTATCCTATAGAATTTGGGCAATCAATTTTAAAATAGCGAATCTCGGTTTTGGGAAAACCATGGAAAATTAGCCCATGAGCGAAATTTATCCCCTTACATCTAAAGAAATGTTTTAGGAAGGATGTCAATTGAATGCAACTCATGTGGAGGAGCCAAAAAATACTAAAGGGCCAAGCCTTGAATATTATTCAGTATTGAAAACATTTGAGGATGTGTTCCAAGAGGGATATATATTTCTATTTTGATTTAGTACCAAGAGTTGTCCCAGCGTCAAAAAATACTTACAAAATGGGTACACTAGAATTAAAATAATTACAAATGCAACTGGAAGGATTGTTGAGGAAAGGGTACATACGCCCAAGTGTTTCACATTGGGGAGCACCGATACTCTTTGTGAAGAAGAAGGATGAAACATTGATGTTATGCATTGACTTTAGATAGTTGAATAAATCCATCATGAAGAACAAATACCCTCTACCTAGAATTAATGAGCTCTTTAACAATATAAGAGGAGAAAATATATTTTCAAAAATAGACTTGAGATCAGGATATCACCGGGTGAGAATCAAGGAAGATGACATCAATAAGACAAATTTTAGAACTGGGTATGGTCATTATGAATTTGTAGTGGTGCCATTTGGACTAACTAATGCACCAATTGTCTTTATGTTCTTAATGAATATCATATTCAGGAATTATTTGGATAAATTATTTATTATGTTCTTGGATGACATACTTATCTATTCTAAGTTCGAGGAAGATCATGAATTTTTTTTAAGGTTTGTGTTGCAAGTTATGAGGGAACATCAAATGTATTCCAAGCTAATCAAGTATTCTTTATACCAAGAACATATTCATTATTTGGGGCACATTATTTCAGAAGAAGGCATAGTAGTGGATGTACAAAATATTGAATCCATTAGAAGATGGAAAACACCAAGGAATGTTTCAAAAGTTAGATATTTTATGGGATGAGATGGATACTATACAATATTTATAGTAGGGTTCTCTAAGATTTATCATCCCATCACTTCTTTAAAAAAGAAGGGAAGTAAATTTTAATGGACAACAGAGGGTGAAGAAAATTTTAACTTGTTGAAAGAATTACTTACGAGTGCACCTATTTTGAAGATTGTTGACCCAAATGGAAACTTTGTGGTATGTACATATGCATGCAAGGAAGTACTTGGTGGAGTCCTCACTAAGAATGGATGTGTCATCAGTTATGAGTCTAGAAATCTTAAGGAACATTAGAGTAATTATTCCACACATGATTTGGAGCTTGCTACCATAGTTCATGCATTAAATATGTGGAGGCATTACTTAATGGGGAAGAAATTTTAATTAAGGACACACCATAGCGGTCTGAAATAACATATTGAGAAACCAACTTTCAATGTTAGGTAGACAAGATGCCTGGAATTTTTAAGCGACTATGAATTTGACATCAAGCATGTCAAAGGAAAAAAAATAAAGTTGTTGATGCACTCAACAGAAGGGTACATCTCATGCATGCTACAACCATTAATATGCATAGTTCAGATTTAAAGAGAAGAATTTTAGATGTTGTTGTTATAGACCAGCATTACCTATAGGTAAAATAAAACTTACAACAAGAAAATGTAAATCATAAATTTAAATGATATGAGATGAAGGAAGATGAAGTACTTATGCATAAAAATAGAGTTTATGTTCCTACTTCTAGAGAACATAGGAATTTGGTATTAAAAGAAATGCATAATGTTCTATATGTCAGACGCCCTAGTTACCAGAAAACAATTGCAACAATAAGAAGACAATACTTTTGGCCAGGAATGAGGAAGGATGTTGTTGATTACATTGCTATATGCATGGACTGTCAGAGAGTGAAATTTGAGCGTAAACAACGAACATGTTTGCTACAACCACTGCCAATTCTGGAGAATAAATGGGAAGTGGTAACCATTGATTTTATTACTAAATATCCTGGGACAACAAGGAAACATGATTGAATAATGGTAATGGTAGATAAATTGGCAAAGGCTGCTCATTTTTGTTCCAGTAAAAATGACTCACACAATAGCTAATATTGCATAAATTTATATGAGGGAAAATGCTTGGTTTCATGGCATACCTAAGGAAATTGTTTCAGACACAGATACAAAGTTTACTTCAAACTTTTGGAGGGGTTTGTTTAAATTATTTGGTACAAATACGAACTTTATCACAACATATCACGCTAAATCAGATGGGAAGATCAAGAGAGTCAACCAAGTAATTGAAGACATGTTGAGAATGTATGTGATGGATAATCCATCTAAGTCGGAAGATTACTTTCATTTGGTTGAGTTTTTCTATAATAATGGGTATCAAGATTCATTGAAGATGATCCCATATGAATATTTATATGGTAGAAAATGCAATACTCCAATGAGTTGGGACAACCCAACTGATAGGGTGGTACTTGGGATAGAATTTCTCAAGGATATGGAAGACCAAATGGTTAAAATTAAGCATAATTTGAAGGAAACACAAGATATGCAAAAGATTTATGTAGATAAGAATAATAAAGCTAGGGAATTTAAAGCGAGAGAGAATGTTCTTTTGAAAGTGGATCCCAAGAAGAGCTCATTAAAATTGGGAAGATGTACAAAGTTAGCTACGATATTTTGTAGTCCATTTGAGATATTGGACAAAATAGGGCTAGTTGCATACATGCTTCCATTTCCTGCTTCCATGAATGTGCATAATGCATTTCATGTCCAT
The DNA here is from genome assembly GCA_009831015.1 of Picea engelmannii. Lineage (NCBI taxonomy): Eukaryota > Viridiplantae > Streptophyta > Pinopsida > Pinales > Pinaceae > Picea > Picea engelmannii. The sequence goes on from ML782913.1 coordinate 389,000, forward strand.
TTGCTAAAAAGGTATGTACATGATCCTAACCATGTTATTGATTGGAATTTGATTCATGTGGAGACAAAAGGAGACTTCCAGGTCTAATCTGTGTGCATATTGGACAAGAGTGTCAAAGTTCTCTGGAATCAATCCATAGGATTGGTAAATTTTCAGTGGACTTGCTATGGTCGTGAGGATGCTACTTGGGAACATGAAGATGAAATGTGGGTAGAGTACCCACAAATTTTTGAATAATTTTGAAAATTTTCATTTTGTGTTTTGTATATGCACTGAGAATAGTGCCAAAATAAGGGGGAGGGGAATGTAATACCCTAGTTTTGAGTCCCCAAATTTATAATGTATTTTTGACATAGGATACTTAGGCTAGTGAGCTGGTATATTTAGGCTAAAGTGTCTATAAAGTTGAAATTTCAGATGGCCTAGAAATGTATTGATTTGAATAGTATAAATAAAATACATCATTGGTTGCAAGATAGACATGGACGAAGATAGGGGGGTATGATTCCATGAGAGAGGGGGATAAAGGGGCTAATCCTTTTATTATTATTTTTATTCACCCATCTTGGTATTGGTTGGGAAAAGTGGCTACATGATCTTCTTGGGGAATGCCATGTGGTCCTTTTTTTCATGTAATTATTTAAACCCAACTTTTGGGATGATTGTGGGTTCCTTGTTCATTTTTACGCAATATTCATTCATTCCCCATTCATTATTTCTCTTGGTTTGTGCATGAGAAATGAATTATGGGGAGAGAAGAGCCATTTCTTGTTGATTGTAATAAATTATTGATTATTCTAGGAGGGAATGTATGCTTGTGTTCTTGAGAATAATGGAAATTGATAAAGAATTGTCCATAGTTTATATTCCTTGGAGTTTCCATCATTGATATTTCCCTACCAGTAGCACTAGAGCCCTAGAAAAGAAGTAGAACCACCCGAGGGACTGCATTGCATAGAATGGGGTTCATTTCTTTGGGTTGTGTAGGTTGAAGGGGAAAGAGAGCTGGTAAAATAGGATTGTTTTGTAGTTGGGAAAATGGTTAGATTATGATAGTTGGTTTTCTATTAGAGTCATCCTAGGACCCATCCTTTTGGATTCATAGCCCTCACTCAAGGGTGGCTTTATGTTGATATTTGGAATAGCAGTTTCTACGGTTGGGTGGAACATCTGACATCTGCAACCACTTGGTGAATGGTTAATTTAAAGGTAAGTGATCTCTATATTTTTTTTATGTAATTTATATTGTGTTGTTTATTTGTTATCTTTGAGATGTATTTACATTGTGCATCATTACTGTTATTATTGTGGATAGAATGTTGGTCAGTTCTTTTTATAGTTTATCATCCTTCTTGATTATTGCATGTGATGGTAACATGTTTCTTTATTAATAAAGATTGGTAACAAAAATTCATATTTTCCCAAGAAGGCAAATTTAGAGGTACGCGAGAAATGGGTACATTGTTGTTTAGTATTCATAAGCTTTTTGCACATGATGTGACCCGAAATAGTGGTATATGCACACCACATCACCCTTTGGGGAGTATGGAGAGAATTAAACCAAAGGATTTTCAATGAAGAGAAACTAAACCCCAACTCAATTTGGTCCCGCATAACCAAAGAAATTTAGGAAACTGTCATGATTCAACCCTTGTCAGAGAAATATTGGAAATATTCGACGTATGAAAGAGACATCCTAGTAGCTCTGAACTTGGATCCAAACAAAACAATATCCACTCAAAAAATCACTTCGAATAATTGTGCAACTCCTACCCATTGGTCCCTTCCCCCAAAGGGATTTCTCAAATTAAATGTTGACGGTGCCTCCAAGGGTAACCCAGGTGAAGATGGATACAAAGGATTAACTAGGGATGAACACGATCAAATTCCTAGAACCTACATTTGAAAAATGAGTCTAGATAGTCACAATGTTGTAGAGCTCAAAGTGCTCAAGGAACTCATCTAGATAACTATCATGGACCAATACACAAAGTTAGTAGTGGAGGGTGAATCTCAACTGATCATTAAAATGTTATCTCTCCTTCAGAATGGTACACCCCTCCACAAAATCTCAAAAAATTGGCGTATTGATATCTTGCTAGAGAGAATAAGCCACCTCCTTTGGAACATATTGGATATAATTTTGTCTCATGTCAGACACTCTGGAAGTAGGCCGAAAGAAATCCTAGATAGTGGGGGATTCGAAGGACCCTATGAACAATGGGACCAACTTTGGGATTTACAACATCATTATGCCTTCATGGCTCAGTCCTCCACCCTATCCATAGAATATTGTCAACCCCCAGATGGGGTGTCAAAGGAGTGATACTCATCGATGGATGTGAACATACATCATGCGGAAGACCATATGGCATAGGAAATTACCATCTCCATGGTTCAAGGTACGAACACAGTGGATGAGGGATCAAATCAGCCATGCAATCACCCCTCCACATCGACCTGGCCTGATAGTCCTAATGAGTTTGTCATCGAGCATTTAAAATCATCCTTCACCCATCCTAATGACCACTAATCATACAACCACCACCTCGGGTTCCAATACTTTAGCATCCAGTTGGCATAGAAAGAGGAAGAGGAAAGGTACATGCAACATATGCGAGACACACGAACTTCAGTACAAATGGTAACATTCCCCTTTAATTTTGTAGTTAAGGGAGCACGGAGGTGGTACACTTCACTAAGGAATGAATCTACTGATATTTTTGAACTCAACATAGTGATTACAGAGGGAAGTGACATGATTAAAACTTCATACTACCCTGAGCCTTTGGAAATTTGATGCCGGAGAAATAGAGAAGCACTGGCTCAACCTGGTATGCATGCCAAACAATGTTGCATCTGTTCTTACAACTTGCATGGAATAGTCAAGGTCTTGGAGTTAATCCAATATTCGACAAGCATCATGGATCCTCATAGAGGTTACAAGAGGATTTATTGCAGAGGGGGAGGTTCACCTTCTGAAACTTCCTCCAATCATAGAGATGACTAAATTACTTCTAGTAGAGTCCAACAAGAAGCTTGAGCCACATTTTTGGCTTTCTAAGAGGGTATCACGCAACATATCTAGGAGTAAATAGTAGAATTTGAAGTTGAAATTAGGACAAAGTGCACTCTTACTCCAACTTAAGAAGTGGACGAGGGAATCATCAATTGGGTGCTCAACATTGCAAGATATCGTGGGAGGGAGTCAAAATATTGGCACATGATAGAGGTTCAATGGCACATGAAGATGATTCTAGGGAAAATGTTGCAAACTAGGGAAGAAGAACAAAGCACCATCCAGCTCTAGATTTATGAATTCCACCTCCTACTTCATTCCTTCCAAATATTTATGTGCCTTTCTCCCTCTAGTTCAACAACCACAACCGAAATCAATAGGGAGGAAATGGTCGCTCCTCCATAGACTAATAATATTTTCCTCTACTACTCGTATGGTTTCCCAAGTTGCAGACCAGTAGTTGAGAATTTTTGTATGAATCCTCTAATGATAGGATAACTATTTTTGCTTGTGTATTCTAAAAAAAAAACAAAGTTATATAAATAATTTTTAATAGTAGTTTTGTATCTTTTACTATTTAAAGATAGAAATACATTAATTATTTGAATGATGTAAATTTTTTAGTAAAAATTTAAGAAGACTTAAATTATTTATAATATATTATTAAAGAAAATTGATATTGAGAAAATATTAATTATTCCAAATACATATAGAACATCATACATTCCAAATAATTCAAGTATAATAATATGCAAACCTCTCCTAATTACTTGAGAAATAACTATAATTATAATTCAAACAATGGTGAACCTATAAGTTGTACCTACCAAGGGTTTATAACTCCCACCTGAGTACATTTCTCTATACCTCTTGGGTTTTCCCATTGTAACATCTAAAACAATGGTAAACCTATAAGTTGTACCTACCAAGGGTTGATAACTCGCTCATGAATATAGTTCTCTATACCTCTTGGGTTTTCCCATTGTAACTTCTCTAACATATTGTATGGAGCTCTTGGGTTTGTCCATTGTGACTAACAAAATGTTTCTCATAAAAGAAAATCAAGATTCATGAATTAAATTCCACAAAGAAGTTGAGATCTAGTAAGTTGTTTAATAGAGAAAGTATGGTATCGAGTAAGTTGTTTGATAGAGAAAGTATGGAGGCATACAGTGAAACACACCATCTACTTGAAGAAGATAATAAGACACTTGGTGGGAGCATATCCAATATATGTTTGGTATTGCTATGATTTCCCACCAAAAATTAGGTGTTATGAATTGGTCAATGACCACTTTATGTATGTCATACTATAGACATTAAACACTAAGTTCTATTCTCAATAAAATTGTCATCTCTCAAATGTCAAACTATATAAATTGTCAAAACCAAGAGTACAATAAACCATAATTTGTCAATGAATTTGTTTTATTACAAGTAATTAAGACATTGTGATTATTTCCCATTGCGTAAGCTAGTGTTTGTGATGGGATGTATTTTCTCTATTTTCACATATTGATTTTTCTTTTTTAAAAAATGGTAATGATATTTTAAATGGTATTTTCTTCAGCATTTTTTTTTTTGTAAATTTTGGAGCTTTTTTATTAAAAATAAAGTACATATACAAGCATAAAATCAGAAGTGTTTATCCTAGTGAATGGATAGAGAAACCTAAAAACCAAAACCTATCCTGATTGGGAAACCAGGATGGAAAAAAAATATGACCATCTTTCCTTTTCTTTGGGGGGAAACCGGGATTACAAAAATAATTATAGTGTTTGTATATATAATTACTATCATATAACCAAAGCCTAATCATAACTAAGAAAATTGAAAATTGAACACAAGCTTGGGAACTATGTATGCTTGTCAATCACAATTGGAGGGTTGTTCAAAGGAATCTCTTATACAATGGGGCAACCATCAAAGTCCATTTCGTCGTCGCTAGAGGAGATGGAGTTGTCCAAGCTTGGTTCCTTGATCGAGAGGCTTGCACTCTTAATCAAGGGAGCCATAAAAAAAAAAAAAAATTCTTGGTGGAGTCTTTGTTGGTTGTTTTTTGGAATTATCCTAAGGAGTCGAGGTGTTGTGGTGGGTCCCAGAAGGAAGAGGACGGGCGTCGAGGGAAGGAGGAGCTGAAGGAGGAGGGAAAGTAGTGGGGGAGTGGGGCGGGCGAGGAGAAATAGGAGTAAGAATGAAGACACTTGGGAGGATGAGGAGGCTGCGAGAAAGAAGTTATTTTACAAACCAGTAGATGTGACGGTGTCTGGAGGTGCGTCTGGAGGCTAGGAGAGAGGCTGAAATTTCCTCTTCCCAATCATCTAACAGGTGCTAAAGAGAGTTAGGGATAGAGTGGTCATAACCATCCTGGTTCACCATGATGGGTGGGGGAGGTGCTTTGGATGCACACCCTCCACGACCACTTCTCCCCAAGGTGGGGGTGGCATTCTTGCAGGGAGGCATAAGTGAGAGTCTAAGCCTACGAAACACAAAGAGGGGAGAGAGCCACCACACACATCGAATAGAGAGCCACCACATGTGGATAACAATGGAGGAATGCTAGATATGGTTGAGGGTGATGGAGTGAAAAAGGCCATGAGGAGAAGGGCTTAATTCAAGGGCCTTTAATTCACTCATTCTCTGCATGTGTGCGTACTAGGGCGTCATACTGAGCATTTTTTGAAGTAAAGGTTCAATGCCTCATGGGGAGGAGCAAGTTAATTCGCATGAGGGGAGGGTGAGGTGGAGCACACTAGGTCATCATTTAACATGTCGTGGGATCTCTTGGTGCATTCCAGGTGCATGGGAGCATCACCCACATCTGGGGAAGAAGAGTCTCTGAGAGAAATGTAGATACAATCTTGCATGAGGGAGTGGTTGGAGAGCTCAACCAGGGTAAGATATTGAAGGTCAAAGTTTACCTTGATGATTTCATTTGTTATTCTATCAACCAAGGAGTTAGCCTTACGATGGACATGGTGGAAAGAAATGGAGTCTCTGAATTCTAGAAGTTTAGCCATATGTTGACGTCCCTAATATAGTCTCCAAATGGGGGATATTTTTGGTCTTTGAGAGCCATTTTGAAGACAAAATACCATAGATATGATGAGTTGAGAGTCTCCTTTGAATATGAGAGGGAAGAGATCTCTTTGTCATAATATTCAGAGATTGAGGAGGATATTTGAGATTTATGTGACATTTTTTTTGTCATGGCGTATGGCACCATAGAAGAGTCGAAGAATGACACCCTAGCTATCTTTGAAGACATCTCCAAAACCTGCAGGACTAGGATTTCCTTTGGAGGCTTCATTGAAGTTGAGTTTGAGGAATCCATGAGGAGGAAAACATCAATGCTTCGGACTAGAGGGAGACCTCATGTGGGAATATAGGATTGAATGAGGACCCATGTGGGTATCAAGAGTGATGTCCCATCACTGAAAAATTATTACTTCATTTGGATGCACTTTAAATTCTTCGTCAAACCAATATTGGAGATGAATCGTTTACAACATATATTTTATGCATGTCTCCCAGTGGGTATCTTTAGAGGAGGAGTGGTCTTCGAATATGCATTGGTTGCACTCTTTCTAAATGTTTCAGAAAATGAAACCAAGGAGTAGTTTCAAGAGATGGTTGAGAATTGTGTTCTGGTAAGGATTTTCAGCCTAAGTTTTAAGATATTGAGTTATATTACCATGAAACCGGTCAGATCTTCTACAGAGAATCGTTGCATTGTCCCATAAAATTTGGGAGAAAGGGAAGTTGTCAAGGAGGTGGTATATGGATTCCTCATTGTTGTGGTAGAGATAACATAGATAAGGTCTAGAAAATCCCCTTTTGATAATTTTTTCCCAAGTTAATATGCGTCTATGATGAACTAGCCAGAGAAATATTGACATCTTGAGCCAAGTTCTGAGGGACCAAAGTTTAGACCAACAAGGATCTAGAGGATCTGGAAGGGGGGGTGGGAAGTTGATAATATTATTTGACTGTGAAAAATCCTTTTCAACAGTATCCCCATTTGATCTTGTCATGGTACTGGAAAATTCAAATTTTTCGGTTGTTCTCGTCTTGCACGATTTGTGTTCTGGTTTCCGTAGGAAGGTGAAGAAGGGAGTTATGAAGCAGTAGTCATTTCCTGAAATTATGATGATCAATAGTATGCGAAATATCCTCGACATTTGTGCATCCTTGTGGTGGGATATTGTACCGAATTTCCAAACTTGTGAGTTGTTGTCAAGAATCTGTCCAGAAATTGGCTTGGACACCATCCCTTATTTCCCAAAATATGTGTTGTTGAATGAGATGACATTGGAGTTTTATTGAGTTCCATATGAGGGAGACTTGAGAGGTAGGATTGAAATAGATTAGGTTGTGAGGGTCCCAATTTAGAGCATATTTTTTGTGCTAGAGTTATTCCCAAGGAATGGAGTTGTTGGATACCCAGTTCCACTAGGATGTCGCGTTGAAAGTTTCAATTCTCTTGATTGAATCTCTTAGGATTAAGTGTCCCATTTTCATTGGTAAACAGATTGTGTCCCATTTTAACAGAGCCCATTTGTGGGTGTTATTATCATCACTCCATAAAAATGTGCATTTTATCTTCCGGATGGATTTGAGAACCCATTTGGGTGTTGCAACAACAAAGAAGAGATACATAGGCATTGTTTGCAAAACAAACTTTATGATAACTAAATGCCTAGCTAGATTGAGGGTTCGAAAAGTATAGGACGATATATTTTGATTTAATGTGTCAATGAGTTCCTTCCAAGTGGAGTGTTTGATGGTTGTATCAATTAAGGGTGTTCCCATGTATTTGGAGGGAAGAGAGGAAGTAGAAAATCCCATAGTTCTGAAAAAATTTCTTTGGGTGGTGGGGGAAGTGTTGAAAAACAATATGAGAGATTTGTCCAAAATGATAGAGGCTCCCAAGGAATTTGAAAAGGTGTTGAGTAGGATTTGAAGGGTGTGGAATTATTGAATGGAGGGGTGTGCCAGGAGTAAGTTATTATCAATGAATTGTTAGTGGGTCAAGGGCTAACTGTTGTGGAGGCTCAAGCCTTTTAGAGAGTCATTTGATCAGGCACTTGTTAAAATTTGACTTAAACCTTCAGACATGAGGATAAAAAATAAAGTGGAGAGGGGATATACTTTAAGGATGCCTTTGGAGAGGGGACCATTAACAATAACAAAGAAAAAGGAGGAGGAAATGAGAGAGAGGGGATCCAGCATGCCCAGTCTTGATTGAAGCTGAAGGATAGGAGAATCTTTTCGATGTACTCCCAGTTGAGGTGATAAAAATCTTTGGAGAGGTCCAGTTTATGAAGCATGCCAGGTTTCTTGGTGGTTTTTATGGATTGGATAACCTCATGAGCTAGAATGATGCCATCAAGAATCTTCTTTCACTCTACATAGCCTATTTGTTTAGGGAAAATGAGCAAGGGAAGGAGATGTTTTAACCTGTTGGAAATTACTTTTGTGATGATTTTATAAATAACATTGCAAATATATATGGGTTTGTACTTACTTGGAGATGTAGTATTTTATTATTTGGGAATCAGGGTGATAAAGGTGGTGTTGAGGGTAGGGAGAACCCACTGATGGCTACATGATTCTTGGTATTTTGTTTAGTTATTATCCAATATAAATTTAGTTACTTATTTGATATGTGTGTAAAAAAATATATGTGTGAATAGAGTTAAGAAGGCCTCTCACTCTACACATACAATATTCTCAAGGGACTGTTGAACTTAGTGAAAAACTATATGTGTGAATAGAACCAATGTATATCCATTTTAATTATGGATCCATCATGCGTCGAGTAGGAACAAATCCTTCGAGGTGCAAACTCTCTTTCAAAGTAAAAAACTTGAGGAAAGGTTTGCACCTCGATGGATTTGATCCCTCCTCTTGGTGCATGTTAGATCTAAAGTTAGTATAGATTTACACTGGTTTTAGTGGCCAACAAGAGAGTGAAATTTTTAGATGGTAATCATTATCTATATGTATATATTTTAGATGAAGTTGATACTTTGAAATTTACATCATAATGAATATAAATAATAAGAAAGTAAAAATTTTAGTGATGGAGATGTTGAATAATAAAAAAATGGAATGATTAAGATTATTATATAATTCATATGCTACATTATATCATTAAGAATTGATATTAAGAGGAAGATATTGAATAACTCATATATTACATAGTGATTGATATTAATATGTATTCTTTGTTGGATTAATGAGAGGGGGGGTGAATCATTAATAGATTAATTCAATCATTTTTAACCAAAAATGCAAGTGTTATATCAATGTAGCATTATCATCAAATAGTTGCAGAGTAAATAAACAATGAACAAATGAGAAATCATACACATACACAGTACACAAATGCTTTTATGTGGAAACGCAAAGCAAGAGAAACCATGAAACGATTTTTCTTATATGTATTTAAGAATTACATTCATTGGAAGCACTGACTTACTTTGTTTTCCAGTTGCAACTGGAAGGAGGCTCCAACCCCCTAGTTTCTCAGGCTACATCCTGAAGGAGGATCCAACTCCCCAATTATTTGGCTACAACCAGAAGGAGGCTACAACCCCCCAGTTTCTCAGGCTACAACCTGAGGGAACCTCCAAATCCCCAATTATCTAGATACAACCAGAAGGAGGCTACAACCCCCTATGTTCTTCGGCTATAACTGGAAGGTGGCTACAACCACCTGTCCTTGCCCCATCCAATTACCCTGACGTATAAGTAGAATGATGGAACCACTTTCACACTATCACTATGAGATATACTATTGTAAACCTATACCAATAATATGAACCATGCATCAACATCTACCTCAACTTGTAATCAACCTGTACCATAAACAAGTGCATCAACCATGAACCAACCTGTACCAAACAACCTGTAATCAACATGTACCATAAATAAGTGAATCAACCATGCACCAACCTGTACCTCAACCTATACCATCAATGAGTGCATCAAACATGCACCAAATATGTACCAATCATGCATCGAATACACATAAACTATGACTCATCAAGATGTACCAACATCATCAACTATACACCTCATGTATGTTCCAAATCATCAACTACTTGTCTCAACCATGTACCCAACATGTACCTCAACCAAGAGCCCTCATCAATTTCATCATCCAAATCTAATTTGTAACTCTGTAATAGACCTAGTGTATATGATCACATACTTGCAAACCGTCCTTAACATTAACAACAAGAGACTAGCATTTTCATCAAACTTTACTTTAGTCTCACATGACTAATTTGGATTAGTCAAAAACCCTAATTTGCAATAATCATAACTATGTACCTGTAATGAATAAAGATATGAAAATGGTATACAATTTTCTTCAATGTATTTAATGCAATTCCTCTAGATTTCACTACTTGGAACCTCTCAAAAAAGGATTTATAGCAAAAATGGCATACCTTGTTGAATTATGGATTATTCTAGAGAGTGAACTTGTAGAGCATGCTCCACACATAATATTTGTTGTATGGATCGGAAAATTGTATGAAGAATACTACATAATTTACTCTAACCAATACATTTGGGCTTATTGAATTTGTATCTTTCATGAAGAAGTTATGACATTTTTACTTGAAATGCTTGTTTTAGACTAGTTTCAAGACTAGCCACAAACCCTATTTTCCACGGCGTATAACTCCGAAAATGAAACATCCCACAAGATAAATTTGTATCAAAGATACTTGGATATGTTTCCTCAATGGTCTCCCAATTTCACAGTCTGAATCATTCTAGAAAAAAATCTATTGCAAAAATGGTGAGATGACTTGTAAATAACATACCTTATAAAGCATCATCAAAAGAATTTATCCTCCCTTGAATTTCAGCCTTCTTTACTTCACCTTCTCTCTTAAATTCGGCTTAGATATCCTTTGGTTACCTCAGTTACCTGTATATATTCAATATTCTCAAATGTGATTAAAATGATAGACCCTTGCCTCTTATTTATACTTTCATGTAGTTTCCTCAAGGGGTTACCTTTTAACCATCTTAACCCACTTTCCTTATTTTAGGGTTAATCCACTTCTAACCACTTTTTCACTTAAAAATTTATCCATTAAATTTATTATTTAAATAATTTATTTTGTATCCAATTTTACTTATAGTACACTCATCACTTCACTTTACCTCAAGGGGTTACCTTCTAACAATCTTAAACCACTTTCCTTATTTTAGGGCTAACCCACTTCTAACCACTTGTCCACTTAGTAATTTCTCCATTAACTTTATTATTTAAATAATTGTTTTTGTATTCACTTTGAATTATAGTACAATCATCACTTCATTTTATTATTTAACTTCTAAAATCTCTTAAACCACTTTGACTAGTTTGACATTTTGGGGCTTCTAGATGACTCATGACGGTTCTCAAACTTTACATGGACATAACTCTCTAACCGTGAGGAGTTATGTGAAGTTCCACATGCCACCGGAAATGGAATGCCATGTAATATCCATCTAGAATATTAATACTTACAAATATATCAAAAAGTATACCATTATCCATGAAACAAACTTGGTTCCATTACCCGAACCTTTCTCCAACTTCACATGGCCATAACTCTCTAACCGTGAGGAGTTATGTGACGTTCCACAAACCACCAGAAATGGGATGACATGTAATATCCATATGGAATAGTATTACTTGCAAATATATCAAAACTCATACCATTATTCATCAAACAAACTTGGGTCCATTACCCAAACCTTTGTGCTATCGGAATTTGCTATTGGACTTTTTTCAAGGGTTGACATCAATGAAAACCAACCCAAATAATCAAAATTATTTATCTTTTTGCTTAGACACACTGGCACACTTTCACATCCTTTCATATTTAGCATATGGAAATGGAGGTCGAAATCAAAGACCATGTATATATGCAAGTTTATCTAGAATAGGAGGTAGTTTTCCCAAATCACCTACCAATATAATTGATCTACGTCCAAAAGGAACAATAGGATATAACTACTTCATTATTTTAAATTATTTTTCATTATATCATCACTTAAAATATTCATATTATTTTTCATTATGTCATTATTGAAATCAATGCAACTAATTACTCTAAATAATTTTTCATTGTATCATCACTAAAATAAATGCACAACATTGTTTTTCAATATGATATTATTGAAATAAATGCAACTGATTAATCTAAATCATTCAATGCATCCCATTGTTTTTTTTATTATGTCATTATTGAAATCAATGCAACTATCTTTTTTTTAAATCAGTTTTCATTGTACCATCTCTAAAAAATGCACCTATATATTGTTTTTTGTTATATCATTGCCATAATTATTTCAATTCCCTTATTGCTATAAACCGTTTTTTATTATTATCAATCAAATAGCTATGTCCTATCGTTTTGTGTTATATCATTATTGAAATCAATGCAGGTACCCAATGATTGATATTGCATTCTTTCTTAGTTTCCTTGGGTGGAACATATCAGTAGTATAAAACTCGATCGCCTTCATTTTGAAACAGTCTTCATTTTGATAGTCATATTAAGGTAGGACAACTCCTAATGATACATGTCACATTTCAAGATTATTTATGATAATTGTTAAAGCTAGATTATGCTTCACTACCAAGCATTATTGAAGTTCCCTGACTATTGTGGACATATATATATATATATATATATATATATATATATATATATATATATATATATATATATATATATATATATATATATATATATATATATATGAGAATGTGATTTGTTTATTCACTTATTGTTTAATATTTAAGTGTATTTAATCAAAATTATTTTTTTGAGAGATGGGTGTTAAAAAAATTCAATCTAATAATATTTTTGTTAAATATTTAGAGATTTGGTAATAATTAACTGTATGTTTTTAAACACTAACTTTGAATTGGATTTCTTTTGAGTGATTTAGTTTTATTTTCCTTTCTTTTTTTATGAAAATAGAGAAATCCATAATAAATAATTCGTATATGTGATCATTATTTAGGGTAACAAATATCATGTACATCCTCCATAATTTTTCTTAACCATATTTCTTCACAAGTTATTGTCATTGTCAATTTATAGTCTACTTCTGTTGTGGAGAGAGAAATTGTATGTTGTTTTTTAATACTCCAAGCAACTACTATTGAATCCATGTTAAATGCATACCCTGAAGTCAATTTCCTATCATCCATGCAGCCTGCCCAATCTGAATTTGTATAACCAATCAACCTAAAATCTTATTTATATATGTATACGAAACCATAGCCAATTGTACCACATAGATATCTCAAAATCCTCTTAACTTATTTTCGATGCAATTCATTAGGTTTTGTAATGAATATCGATACCATACTCAATGAAAAAGATATATATGGTCAAGTTGTATTTAAGTAGATCAAAATTCCAACCAATTGACGATATATATTAACATCAAATGAATTGGAGTCATCATGTCCATATAAATTCAACCTTAATTCCAAAGGAGTTGCAGCTAGTTTGCAACTCAACATTCTGAACTTCTTCAGAATATCCCAAGTATACTTGGCTTGTGACATGAAAATAGTAACTTCCTTCTACCAAACTTTAATACCCAAGAAATAATGCAACTCACCAAGATATATCTTCTCAAACTCAACAATCATATGTGACTTAAACTTTGAAATAACTCATCACTATTTCCTGTGTAGATCAAATCATCAACATATACTACAATTGATAGAATGTCCTGTGCCAACTGAAATATATAGAGATTCATATTATATAAACTTTTAAATAATCCGTGATCTTGAAAATATTTATCAATTCTGGAATACCATGTTATTGGTGCTTGTTTGAGACCATACAAGGCCTTCTTCAACTTGTAAACACCAATCTTCTTTACCTGTAGTTCAAAACCTTTTGGATGTTCTACATAAAAAATTTCATCCACATAACCATTCAAAAAAGATGATTTACCATCCATCTAAAAAATTGTCCAGTTATGTTGTGCAACCAATGCAAGTACCATCTTGATTGTATCCAACTTTCCAACTAGGGAAAATGTATCTATATAATCAATTCCTTCTTTCTTTGCATAACCTTTTGTAACTAAATGGGCTTTATACTTATCAAATGTGTCATCTAATTTATACTTAGTTTTATAAACCCATTTAGCACCAATTATATATTTTCCTTTTGGTAAGATGACCAAGTCTCATGTATCATTTCTCACCAAGACATTAAATTTTGCTTCCATTGCTTCATTACATTCTTTCTTTCTTGATGCTTCTGCATAATTTTGTGGTTCATCCATCTTCATCGAGTAATTTTTTTCTCAAAATTTATATCCAGCATATTACTTTTTGAATGACTCCTTTCAATCCACTTAGGATTCTTATTGAATTCATCTACCCTTTATGTCTTATAATTTTATTCATCGCCAATATCTACTTCATCCTTTCTTCATTCACTTTGTACATGTTCTAGCTGATAAATTCCTTGTTCATCAAACACAACATATATGTTTATTATAACCTTTTTTCTTGAGTATAAAACAACATGTAACTTATTGTTTCAATACTATATCCAATAAAAATGCACTTCACACTTTTATCATCCAATTTTCTCCTCTTTTCCTTAGGAACATGTGCATATGCAGTGCAACCAAAAACTCCCATATATGAAAAACTTGGTTTTTATCACAACCATGCTTCTTCTGGAGTCAGATTCAATATATCTCTCATAGTAAACTTGTTGAGAGTGTAAATTTTTATGTGCACTTCTTCGGCCAAAAATTCATTTCCAGAAGACTTAGTTTTCAACATGCTCCAAGCCATTTCAACTATGGTATTGTTTTTCCTTTCTAAAACTCCATTTTGTTAAGGAGAGTAGTAATCAGTAATAAAAATCTTAATTTCATTCTTCTTGCAATAATTCAAAAATTCATTTGATTTGTATTCTCCCCCACTATCTTTTCACAGGGTGAGAATTTTCAAACCACTTTGCTTTTCAACCTATTCCTTAATCTCAAGAAAATGAGTAAACACTTCAGACTTCTCCTGCAAAAAATACACCCAAGTTTTCTTGGAATAATCATCATTGAAGGTAAGAAAAATAGTGTTCCTTTCCAAAAGGCATAGTCTCCATTGGACCACACAAGCGTGAATGTAATAGTGCTATATGTTCTCTAGCCTTCCATGTTCTATTTGAGAAACTTTCCCTATGTTGTTTCTCAAGAACACACCCTTCACATACTTCATCATCCATTTTGATATAAGTAATACCATTCACCATGTTATGCTCCCTTGACAACACCAAACTATGAAAATTCAAATGTCCCATCCTTAAATGTGAAATCATGCTATTCATTTCCTCTGTAAAATTCAAAATGTGTGAGTTACTTGAATCAAAATAAATCTTGAAAATGATATCTTCAATCATTTCTCCTATTTCTACGACTGCATTTTTATTCAACTAATCCATGATTAAGCACTCTTTATTATCAAATATTAACTTGTATATTTTCTCCATCATTTTTCCTACATAAATTAAGATCTTATTTAACATTGGTGTCAACAATGTGTCCTCAGTTAACTTATTCTTTCCATGCAATGTTGGAATTGCAACTGTGTTTCTCTTTAACTACAAAAAATCTATCATAACCAAATATAACTTTACCACAATAATTGTCATTTATTCTAGAAAACAACTCCCCCTGAGATATTATATGAGTTCAACATCCCAAATCAATGTACCAAGATTCATTTTCTTCATTACGTGCCATAAAAATTGATATGAATAACTTATCAGTCCTTGTTTCTTCAACAACTGCATTGGCAACTTTACGTTCCATGTCTCGCAAATTTGCATAACATTTTTTTTTTCAAGATGACCAAATTTATGACTATACTAACATTGTGGTCCTTATCTTTCTCGAGATTCATATCTACCTCTTCCTCTTCCACAATATCCTTCTTTATTTCTATTGGGTATGTGTTATATTCTCTACATCGGGGCTGCATTTTTCGGGACCACGTTATATTTAGGTGGTTTTTCGGCACATGGTTTCTTTGTCAATGGTTTTCTATTTCCGGTTAAGGAATTAGGGTTTTGGACTAATCCAGGTCATTGGGTTAGGGTTTTGGATTCCGTTGGCTCCTATATGTATTTTGTATTGTAAACATTATAACATGATGGATAATATAGAATATGTTGGTTTCCCTGGTTTGGGTTTCCAGAGGAAAAATATCTGTGTAATGTTTGTATTTTCCATTGCATCTTTTATGTTCTTTTCCTGAATAATTGTTTGCAGTAGATATTGTACAAGGTTAGAATTTACAATTTGTTCCTCTAAAATGACTTGGAATTCTTCCTCTTCCTCTTGATATAGATGCATTTTCCATCATTTTTCCTACAAAAAGTAGTTTCTTATTCAATGTTGGTGTCAACAATGTGTCCTCAATAAAATTCTTCTTTCCATGCAATGTTGGAATTTCAACTGTATGTTTTCCTTTAATTTTAGAAATTCTATCATCACCAAATATAACTTTACAAGAATAATTGTTATTTATTCTAGTGAAAACTCCTCCTGAAATGTCATATGAGTTGAAAATCCCAAATCATGATACCATGCTTCACTTTATTCATTATGTTCCATAAAAATTGATATGAATAACTTCTCATTCCTTGTTTTTTCAAAAATTGTATTGGCACCTTTATCATCCATATCTCCCAATTTTGCATAACAACCTTTTTCAAGATGACCAAATTTATGACAAGAATAACACAATGTTCCTTGTATTTCTCGAGATCCATCTCCGCATCTTCCTCTTCCACGAGATACTTCTATGTTTTTTGTTATGAACTGACTTGGAATTCTTCCTCTTCCTCTTGAGGTGTATGCATTTCCTTGATAATTTTGTGTCTGTTGTGAATTCCTATTTTGATTTTAATTCTAATATTGACCCTTGCTTCTTCCTCTTCCTCTATAACTTGTTGGAAAAGCATGTTCCATTTCCTAAGTTGGATTATTTTCTTTAATAGTTAGAAAATAACCACTTAATTCATCAATTTTCATTTTGTTTAAATCTTCAGAGAGCATAACACTAGTGGCAACGATATGAAATTTGGGAAACACACTTCTTGAAATTTTCTCAAGAAGTCTTATTTCTAGAATATCTTCACCTAATGACCTCATATGATTAATAAGATCCAAGATCATGCATTTTTTCTATGTAATCTTGAATGGATTCATTACTTTGCATATATTCATTTTCAAAAAAATTCCTTGATCTTTGTAATTTAGCTACATCCAATCTTTCATGTGTGTTATTTAAAGTATCTCATGTGTTCTTGGATGATTCTACAACATTGATTCTCGGAAACATATACTCTTTAACTGTGCTCCCTATAATTCAAAGTACTTCATTATCCTTTATAAGTTCCTTTAGAGATTGATTTTCATCGACACTCAATTCTTTGAATTCATCATTAGAAAGCATAACATATCCATCAATTACAAGTTCCCATGTGATAAATATGGGTTGCATGCATTTTCTCCAATAAAAATAATTTGTGCCAGCAAGTTTAGGCAACACAATATTTCTTTTTGGCATCTAGGAATAAGTAATAAAGATAGAGAGAATATGCAAAAATAAACACAATGTGCCCCACTTCACAAAACAACCATCCAAAACACGAGACTCAACCACCACCAAATAATTGACCTTTATTAATTAGGAGAGTACAAAGAAATCTCAAAAATTACCAGTAAGTCTCCTTCATTACATAATCCCAATACATAATCCTTTTTTATAATGAGAAGGAAAAGTAAAGTTTACAAAATCTTATGAGAATAATAAATTATTTTGATTACTTTGTTTAAAAACTACACCTCTCATATGAACTTACAATATATGTGAAGGCTTTTATGAATGAATGAGAATGCCTCTCCAATTTTGGTTGATTGAGTCTAAACACACTTGTTAGATTATTTCCCATCTTTTACATGCCATTATATTCCATGAGTGCCAACCATTTTCATCTCTCCAAGTGTGCCAACCATTTTCAGTGCTCCAAGTGTGAGAGAAAGTTAAAAAGCACCAATAGTTTTCTTTTCTAAAATGAATGCGTCAAATGTTTGGCCAAGTGATTGACCAATTTGTGTTGTGTACTGGATTTATTATTACAACATACATACAAATAAACAATATATGTTTGAAATCTGTGGAGAGATCTACAAAATGAATTTTCTATGCAACCCAAATTTCAAGTACCCAAGTCAAAGTGTATAAAATCATGAAATACAAAATCTTTTTATTCATTTCTTCAATGATTTAGATTTTAACACAATGCTCAAATTTAATCCCTTTGTTAATAATTTCTTGGGCAATGCTTTCCTCGTGCACACTCTAAGAGAGAAAAAAAATGGAATAATACCTCACAAAATACAACGATTTGATTTTGTTGGGTTGAATCACGATTGTATGCAGTTGTACGATTAATTGTGCATCGTTTCTATATGGATGAGCATCTGTATAAGATGAGTATCTAGGCTGAATGAAGAAGCATGAAGATGAAGTCTCTCAGCTTCGTGGAATCAAGCTCAAGATCACTTTTTCTTTTTACTTGCTATAATACCAAATGAAGAATTACACTAGCAATAATGGAGCCAAGATATATATTCAACAATAATGCACACCCAAATCAAAATTTCTCATCACCAAAGCACATATTTATACATGAGAGGAGATTTCTCTTGTAACGTACCAAGCCACCCACAGGCCGGACATGCTACTTCAAGCTTGCTTATGAACTAATTTCGAATTCTAATCAAATTTTTAATTAATAAAGATGCATGAAATATTTGCATGCATAGATCAAGATTTAAGCTACAATATAAAACAAATGAAAAATATTCCATGCACAACAATAACCAACAAGCATGCATATTATATATATGAATTTCATAAATAAATAAATACATAGCGAAAATAAATATACAGGTAAATAAAACCATGATGGAGAGAGAACTTATCTCTAATGAAATGAATCACCAATTGGTTGCAGACCAAGGAAGTTCCACCCAACTGTACACATTGTTGTTCCAAGTCTCGACAACAATGTCACCCCTGAGCCAGGGCTATGAGTCCACAAGGACAGTTCGAGGGTGTCACTCAACTTCCCAAACCAGTTAGCACTCAAGCTTTCACAGGCTTCTCAACACACACAACAATCTAAAGTACACCAACTCTCATCTACCAAGCTTGCACAACCCAAGAGAATGGACTCCCTTCTTTGTCATGCAGTCCCTCATATCCACCTCCTCCCATGGCTCTAGTGCATCTGGTCAAGAATCTCCATGATGGTACTCTCAGGATTCACAATTGTGGGGAAAACTTAACACATGCCAATGAATCACATACATACAAGCATTAATCCATGGTTGGATTACACCAACATTCACTACTGCCAACCAAATCATGGCTACTCTCCACAATTCGTTTTTCTCTCCCCATACAAGATCAAAAGGAATGAAGAATGAAGAGTGGGTGAAAGAGTGAATAGAGAGAGAATATAATGAAAGGTGTGAACAATGAACAATGAAAAATTAACAATGAGTGAGTGAGTGAATGAGTGAAGAAGAATCCCCCAAAAAACCCACAAGATGGGTTTATATATTTAATGGAAAATCAATAACCACATGGCCTTTCCCAAGAAGCTCATGTAACCACTCCTCTCCATTAAACAATTATGGGTAGATAAAATATAAAATAAATACTTAGCCCCTCTATCCCCCTCTCTTGTGGACTGATATCCCCCTATAACTTTTGTCCTTGTCCAACTAGTATCCATTGATGTATTTATTATTAATATTGATAAAAATATCACATTTCCTAGGCACATTGGCCTCTTTCAATTGTTTGGGAACTCTTGCCTTTCATATATTAACAAAATGCATTATTTAATATGGGGCTAAAAAAGCCAGGGTATTACATCCCCTCCCCCTTATTTTGGGATTGTCCTCAGTGCATATACAAAACATAAAACAAAATTTAAAAATTTATCCAAAATGTTGCGGGTAATCTACCCGCATGGAATCTTCTTGCTCCCAAGTAACATCTTCAAGACCGTAATAGGTCCACTATACTTTTACCATATCTATAACTCGACTCTGAAGCATTTTGACATTTATGTCCAATATTCACATTGGTTGGACCTGAAAGTCTCCCTCTATCTCTACCTAAATCAGATGACAATCAATAACATGGTTAGTATCATGTACATATTTTTTTAGCAAAGATACATGAAATACATTATGCACATTCATGGAAGCAGGAAATGAAAGCATGTATGCAACTGGCCCTATTCTGTCCAATATCTCAAAACATAATCTGGTTGTTAGATTTGTACAACTACCCAACTTAAAAGAGCTCTTATTGGGATTCAGTTTTAAAAGCACATGCTCCCCCACTTCAAATTCTCTAGTTGTCCAGTTCTTATATGCATAAATTTTCTGTCTATCTTGAGCTACCTTTAAATTTTTCTTAATTCTAACCATCTCGTCTTCAATATACTTGAGTAATTCTGGCCCAAGTACCACTCTATTTGTTGGGTTGTCCCAACTAACTGGAGTATTGTATTTCCTACCATATAAAGCTTCAAATTGGGTCATTTTCAATGATACTTTATACTTGTTATCATAGGAAAACTCAACCAAGTGCAAGTAATCTTCCCACTCTGATGGCTTATCCATCCCATACATTCTCAACATGTATTTAATTACTTGGTTGTCTCTCTTTGCCTTCCCATATGACTGTGGATTGTATGGTGTGCTAAAGTTCGGATTTGTACCAAATCCTTTAAACAATCCCCTCTATAAATTTGAATTAAACTTTGTGTCTCTGTCTGATACAATTTCCTTAAGTGTCCCATGCAACCTAGAAATATTCTTGATGTAAATTTATACAATATTAGTTGTTGTATGAGTCATTTTTACAGGAACAAAATGAGTATCCTTTGTCAATTTATCAACCACTACAATGATTTAATCATGTTGTCTTGTTGTCCTAGGAAATTTAGTTATAAAATCAATGGTTACCACTTCCCATTTCTTCTCTATAATTGGTAAGGGTTGTAGCAAACGTGTTGGGTGTCTATGCTCAACCTTCACCCTCTGACATTCCATACATCTGGAAATGTAATCAACAACATCATTTTTCATTCCTAGCCAAAAGAATTGGCTTCTTACTACTACAATTGTTTTCGGGTAACCGGGATGTCCGACATATGGAACATTATGCATTTCTTTTAATACCAAATTCCTAAGTTCTTTGCAACTAGGAACATAAATTCTATTTTTTTGCATGAGTAATCCATATTCCTTCATCTCATATTCTTTAATTTCCTGTTGTACATTTTCTTGTTGTAAGATTTAATTTACCTGTAGGAAATGTCGATCTATGACAACAACATCTGAAATTCTTCTCTTTAAATATGATCGAAGAATACCAACAGTTATAGCATGCATGAGATGTACTTTTCTATGAAGTGCATCAACAACTTTATTTTCTTTTACTTTGATATGCTTGATGTCAAAATTATATTCACTTAAAAATTTCAGCCATTTCGTCTGCCTGGAATTTAAAGTTGGTTGTTCAAAAAGATATTTCAGACCACTATGTTATGTTCTTAATTCAAACCTATTCCCCGTGAGATAATGCCTCCACATCTTCAAAGAGTGAACAATGGCAACAATTTTTAGGTCATGTGTGGCATAGTTCCTCTCATTCTCTTTAATCTTTCTGGACTCATAACCAATGGCATGTCCATTTTGAGTGAGGACTCCACCAAGTCATTCCTTGCATGCATCTGTACATACCACGAAAATTCCATTTGGGTCAGCAATATTTAAAATAGGAGCACTAGTAAGTAATTATTTCAACAGATTAAAGTTCTCTTCACACTTTGTTGTCCATTCAAATTTAATTCCCTTATTTTGCAAAGAAGTGATGGGATGAGAAATCTTAGAGAACCATGTTATAAATATGTTTTAGTAATGAGATAACCCCATCAAATATTTGACTTATGAAACATTCCTGGGTGTTTTCCATCCTCTAATGGCTTTAATATTCTTTGGATCCACTGCTATAGCTTGTTTTGAAATAATGTGTCCAAAGTAATGGATCTGTTCTTAGTAAAAATAAAACTTACTAAGCTTCACATACAACTAATTTTCCCTCAGCACTTGCAATATCAATATTAGGTGATTTTCATTCTCTTCCTCTAACTTAGAATATACAAGTATGTCGTCCAGGAATACTATGACAAACTTATCCAAATAATTTCTGAATATTCCATTCATTAAGCACATAAATACAGCTAGTGCATTGGACAGTCCAAATGGCACCAATACAAATTCATAATGTTCATGCCTGGTTCTAAATGTTGTCTTATGGATGTCTTCTTCCTTGATTCTTACCTGATGGTATCTCGATCTCAATTCTATCTTTAAAAATATATTTTCCCCTCTTAGCTGATCAAAGAGGTCATCAATTTTGGGTAGAGAGTACTTGTTCTTTACAGTGGATTTATTCAACTATCGAAAGTCAATACATAGCCTCAAGGTTCCATCCTTCTTTTTGACAAAGAGTACTAGTGCTCCCCAAGATGAAACACTTGGACGTAAGTACCCTTTCTTCAACAAATATTCCAACTTAATTTATAATTCTTTTAATTCTGGTGTACTCATCCTGTAAGGTGTTTATTATATAGGGGCAACTCCTGGATCTAGATCAATATAGAAATCTATCTCCCTCTTTGGTGGCAACCCGGGTATTTCTTGGAATACATGTTCAAATAAAAGTCTTGGAATAGAAGTCTTGGCCCCTTTCTATTTTTTGTTTCCTCCACATGGGCTGCATACAATTGACATCCTTTTCTGTAACATCTCTTTAGTTGTAAGGATGAAATATCCCTTATAGAGATGGCTCTTGGAACTCCTTTCACAGTGTTGTATTTTCCTTCTTCATAATGACTTGTAAAGGTCTGGTTATGAAAATCTAGGAAAACATAATTCTTTTCCAAGCAATCCATTCCAATTAGAATATCATAAGACCCCAATGGTATAATATTTATATCAACATTAGTATCCACATCATTAAAAATTATGGAACAACCTCTAACCATATCATGGATTCTCCTTTTGGTTCTAGTGGCTAGCTAAACCAAACTTGATTTTTCAATCTCACTTTTCTCCAAATGTAATTTATCCACTATTTTAGGATTGATGTAACAATGGCTTGCTCCTGCATCAACTAAAATAGAAACAAGTTAATTAATTATTTTACCTTCCCCCTCAATCATATTGGATTGGTACTCTGCTTATCATTCATCTAAGGCTGCATATATTCTTCTCATGTCTTATACTATTGTAGCCTCTTGTATGTTGTGCATGGTCTTCACTTTGTCATTTCTATGAGGGAAATCCTTGTACATGTGATCTTCTTTGCATTACCAACATTGGATTGGTGGTCTTCCCTTTTTTTCCAATGATTCTTCTCTCTTGGATTCCTCCTTATCATACTGGTTGGGATGATTTTTATTTGGGCTTATTTCTATTGAAAGGAGGTTTGAATCCTTTCTTTCTCTGATCATACTTATCCTTCTTCTTATCCTCCCAATATTTCTGAAAAGACTCTCTTCCCTTTCCTTTTTCATACAAGTACTTAGCATTCCTAATGGTCTCAGTCAAAGTCCTAGGTTCATCATATTGAATCTTATCTTTGTAAAAGGATGGTAGTCCACCCAAAAACCTATGTACTTTCACCTTATCATATTTTATAAATCCCACATATGTTAGCATCCCCACAAACTTCTTTTCATACTATGTCATGGTCATACTTCCCAGCCTGAGTTCAAATAAATCCTGCATTTTCTTGTCATAGAAATGCTCATAAAGGTACTCCTTATGAAAATATTTATTGAACTACTTCCAAGTGATCCTATTCTCATTAGATGTACTCAACTTGCTTCAGTTTATCCCACCACATAGAAGACTTCCCATGTAAATGGTATGTGGCAATTCTAGCTTCTAGGTTTGATGAGTAGTTATGCAATTGAAAATAACTCTTGAGTCCAAGAAACCATACCTCAACATCATATTCCCTTTCTCTTTCACCATCAAAGGATGGTGGCTTAAGCTTCCTTATCTTTCCTTGCAAACTATTCAATGCATGTCTTCTTCTTTGGTTCCTAACAAGAGACACCTCCAGACTACTTATGGAATCTTCAGATGCATAAAATTGCCTTGTTGAGTAGGGAGGTGAGTGGTGTCTATCAATTTTTCTACCACTTCTTGAATAACCAGTTCTTTTGCGGTCATCTCTTCTTTCATGACATCTTCCCTCTTCCTCATGTTTTGAGTTTGATCCATTATTTTTTTTCCTCTCCACTTGAATTAATCTTTGCATCACTTGAGCATTTATCTGATTTGTTTTCTCTTATCAGTCTCTCATTTTTTTATTTGTAACTCTGCACTTCTATTTTCAGGCTTCTCACAGTCTCTATCAATGTTTCTTTCTCCCGTATGACCTGGTGTCTGTTGGATTGTGTCTCTGCATTACCAACACTGATATTTTGATCTTTGGCCTCTTTATCATGGTTGGAAGATCCCTCTCCTTCTTCCATTTCTTGAATATGCATTATTACATTGAATTGATATGTTAACAACCCCCAATTCTACAAAATGTACAACCAACCATTTTGTTAGAATTATGCATATTATAAAACAAATTGCCAAATAATGATACATGTCTTTTTTCTCCTTAATTCATGAATAATATATTATCACTCTCCATATTGTAACTGTAATATACCTCTAATTTGACATAAAAAAAAAATCTAAGAGGTATTAACCTCCTTTTCGCTTACAAAACTTCATAGTTAAGGAGTAGTAACATTCATTTTGATTACAGATTGGAATTCTGTCATTATAAGGTAACAAGTGACCTCCCTCCATAATATACTCATAGATATTAATTATCTAAGTATATGTCCAACTATACTATAGTATACATTTAGGACTCAAATCTTAACACTCCTATCTTACAAATAAGTTCGCACGTGACCCTATAACATTTACTTTGTGCCCTAAAGGATCATTCTCCAAGGTGTGCAAATTTTCCATCATGTGCCACCTAACTTATAATAAAATATATATACCTAGATATTGTGGTACTCACTTTAGACTAATACTAACACTTAGGGATTACTCGTTTAACACAGGGGACACGGTTATGAGTTCGATGGAACATAAACTAGCTAACAATGTACAGGTAGCTATGGGGCTAGGATTAAAGGTCTAATCACAACCAGAATGACCAAAGGCACGGTCTCAACCTAACTCGTCTGTATTTAATCCCCTCCATCTTGAGCATTTAAGTAGAGTGGCAAGAACATACTGGAAAGACTTAAAAATTCCCTACGATATTAATTAGAGGGCTGGTGGCATACTCCCAAGGTTAATGTTCAGTCTCTGTGCCCACCGTGCTATCACCAACTCAGGCCAGTCACATGGCCTCGGCCCGTGTTCTTTACTTATCCGTAATTAGGACCATCGGGAATATTTTTTTTCCAGTATTGACCTTTAAGTAAACATGATCTCCCACTTGAAATTCCAATTGTCTTCTTTTCTAATTTGCATAGCTCTTTCGTCTGTTTTGTGCTTCTTTTAAGTTATGTTGTACCTTCCTGACCATATTCTCTATTTCTTGGAGCATCTCTGGTCCAACCATGAGTCTGTCAACTGGGTTATCCCAACTAATCGATGTCATACACTTTCTGTTGTACAATACCTTGAAAGGGCTTAACTTAGCCGAAGTTTGGTACCCATTGTTATATGCAAATTCTACCAAGTGTAGATAGTCTTCCCACTTTTTTAGTTTTGTTCTTACGTACATTCGGAGCATATCCTCAATGATTTGTTTTTTCCTTTCGGTCTGTCCATCCATTTGTGGGTGATAACTCATATAAAAATTCAAATTAGTATTTAGTCCTGCAAACAATTCCTTCCAAAAAGAGGATGTGAATTTTATGTCTCTATCTGAAATCACAATTTTAGGAATACCATGCAGTCTAAAAATTTCTTTCATAAATATTTCAACAATGTTTATAGCTTTAAAAGTAGACTTTACAGGAATAAAGTGTGCAGACTTACTAAGTTTATCAATTACAACCATAATAGAATCATTATGTTTCTGAGTTTTAGGAAAACTTGTTATAAAGTCCAGCGATATGGTCTCCCATTTGAATTCTGGCACTGGTAATGGTTGTAATAGGCTGATTGGATGCTGGTGTTTGGCCTTAACCTGTTGACAATATTGGCACCTAGCCAAGTATTCTGTTGTTTCTCCCTTCATATTAGGCCAGTAAAATAGTTTTCTAAGTGTTGTTATCATTTTCTGATATCCTGGATGTCCAGAATACAGTTTCTTATGCACTTCGTCCAAGACTATTAACTGTAACTCTGTTGAATCCGGTATGTAAAGTCTATTTTTAAATCGTAATAGTCCCTTCTTGTCGATACGTAGATCTAGTTTATCTGATTTTGCGGTACTATTTTGTAATTCTTCCATTATCTTAGTGTAATTTTCGTCGTTAATACCTACTGTCCTTATTCTCTGTTCCAGATCACTTTCTGCCTTACTCCTTGTGGGTTTTCGATATGACCAAAATTGTATTTATTATTTTTTTTTTCTTTTCAAGGTGTTGAGTCCTTATGGATTTCCGACCCTCCTAAGATCTTTACTATAATATAACTTGGTTGTTATTTACTATTTAGAGATTAGGGTTATTCTCTGCGCATTGCACGATATTTGGCTTCCCAATATCTCCAATTTTATTAACTTCCTCATTTGGTTTACTAGTGTCGGTCGTTCAACCATGATGGTTATTACAGGGAAAGGGTGAAGTCTCATATTTACACAATTTAGTCATTTCGTATTAATTAAGTAGAGTAGGACCCCTGTATGGTTTTAGGCCATTTTAAAGTTTATAGTTCTTTGATAAATTTTTAATGAATGGTTTGCATTCGTCCAATGATGGGACATCCTACTGTTTTGCGAGGTAACCATCAATATGACCTCAACCCACCTTCCATTCCATTCTGTGTGGGTCCTCTCTGGCCGCATGGTGACCCGTAAGTTAATTAATGATGCATACTCATGTTTTTCCGTAGCATAAAGGTTGTTTAGACTTTTCTTTCCATCTAGTCTGTTTCAGAATTCCAATGTTTCTCTCATTCTCTTAATGTTGTGTTTCTTGCAAAGATTGCACACCCACATGCACTCGACTTGAGGTTGTGACATAGAAAGAAAAAGGTAATTGGGTTCTAACTTAGCATCTCAATTCCTTATAGCCTCCGCTGAGTGCTTCAATTCAGCTATAATCATCATGGGTAGAGATGCCAGAATTTTATGGTGCACGATTTAACTATCGTAAATGGTTGTTTTATTTAACAGAGGAGCCCTAAGGGTTGTATCCTTAACTCTGTAATGAATAAATTTGAATTTGACCTCACTGTAAGAAACCAGTCGGTCCATTCCTATTGGTACGCTGGTGTAAGAGATAATTAGGGTTTTAGACTAGCTACAAGGTCCTGGTTGTTGCCGAATATGCAAATGCTTTTGTACTTAAATTTTCAGGTTGTATATTTATGGTATATCCAATATTATACATATTGTTTTAAATTTCCAGGGTTTGACATCGAAATCGAAATTGTTAATTAGTTCTTTCTTTCATTACTGTGAGGCTATTATATTTCTTGGTCAATTGGTGTATGATATTTCTAGATAAATGTATACTCTGTTTGTGGGATCCCAGGGTAGTCTTTGAGTTTTGTTGTCCCTCACGTCTCTAGTATTTAATCATAGATCTCTATAGGTGTTGACCCTTTGAATTTTTAATTCCATAACTTTATGTATGGTTGCTAGATCTAATCGCTCCTTTTATTATGAATACGCGCACACACACACACACACACACACACACACACACACACACACACACACACACACATATATATATATATATATATATATATATATTCCAACTGTAATATAGATATGTAGGTCTCTAAATATATCTATATATGCAATTATGAATTTTGTACTTCTATATGTATGTGTACACAGATATTAAATTTCCACCATACATAACTTTTATTCGATTTCTAGTTTAATAGCTACATGAAAGACTTCATGCTTATTGTCGTAGTTCTGTATCAAGTTACCTACATGCGCATATGCAGACCTATATGTATCTACAATTCGATTCCAACCACATTTCACTTGTAACTAACTTTTCTCAATGAATACGATTATAGGGCAAAGTTCATTCTACAATTTTTATTTCGTCATATCAGGAATTGAAATCTACAGAATCCAATGTATATCATTTCAACTAGTATACTCAATAAAACAACATTCATCCAGAAGTAACCTAGAAGTTTTCCTTTGATCGAATATAGAGTTCAATATCATTCAACCATATTTTTATCCATCATAACAATCCTAAACATAATTTATAGATTGTATTCTAACATATATCCATTTATATAACATTCATCTAGAGAAGGGACAAAAATAACATATCTGGAATAATACGCTGAAATACAAAAGGAAAATCCACGTTCCTCCCAACCGTAGAACAAGGAAGCCAAATCACTTGCCCTATTCACCCCCTAGCTTGACCATGAATCCATGAGGGCGAACTCGAAATCTCCCCTTCCGCAATGTTCCTCTATCTCTGTAGTCCTTACCTTGCCTCACACTCAATAATTCAGTGTTCATAACAACAAGTACATAGTAGTTTTCTTTTCCCCACATACTAGGTAGCATCCTGCCTCCTCACATATGCTATTTATCCAAAATATTTTTTCCTAGGAATTTCTTCCCTCCCTTGGGAATTTTTGTAGCTTCCTAAATCCCTGATTTTTAGGGGATGCCAATGGCCAAATCCCTAATTTTCCACTTGTAACAATCAGCCAGGGGTAGTTCCAACATGTCCCCACTCACGGAGTCATGGTTAACTAAATTTAACATGGCTGCTCCATTTGTCCTCCTACAATAATTAAAACAATATTTTATTTACATACAAGTTTCATAGTCAAATAGATTGTTGGGTCAAATCAGGTCTTTTCCCAACACTCATTAAAATTTATTAAATTCGGAATTCGGAATTGACTTAAATGGAAAAAAAATTCCAAATTTGAATTTACTAAAAACGTAATAATTTTCTAACAATTTTGAATTTCAAAAAATACTTTATTTTTGGGGATGTCACATCCTTTCCCCCTTCAATAAAACACTTTCCTCAGTGTTCGTTCCTTTCTTGGAGCAGGATTGGATGAGATTTACGCAAATCTCCCTCCAACTCCCAAATGGCCTCCTCAGGACTAAAGTGCTTCCATTGCACCTTTACCTGAGCGATGGCTCTATTCCGAAGTGTTATTTCTCTCAGGTCTAGAATGAACAGGGGTTCCGCTTGGAACTTCCCTTCTGGTTCCACCTACACCAAGTTCCAATCGATCATATGAGTAGGGTCATAGACATACGTTTTCAACAAGGAGACATGAAATACATTATGAATTCTTAAATTAGATGGAAGTACAAGTTGGTAAGCTACGGGTCTAACTCGAGCTAATATCTCGAAGGGCCCACAAAACCTGGGTGCCAACTTGGCACAGTTCCCTAGTTTTAGCGAACTCTTTTGGGCTTTGAACTTTAAGTAAACATGATCTCCCACTTGAAATTCCAAGTGTCTTGTTTTCTTATCTACATAGCTCTTTTGTCCATCCTGTGCTTCTTTTAAGTTGTGTTGTACCTTCCTTGCAATATTCTCCATTTCTTAGAGCATCTCTGGTCCAACCATGAGTCTATCAATCGGGTTATCCCAACTAATCGGAGTCGTACACTTTATGTCGTACAGTACCTCGAAAGGGCTTAACTTAGCTGAAGTTTGGTACCCATTTTTATATGCAAATTCTACCAAGTGTAGATAGTCTTCGCACTTTTTTGGTTTCGTTCTTACGTACATGCGGAGCATATTCTCTATGATTTGGTTTGTCCTTTCGGTCTGTCCATCCATTTGTGGGTGATAAATCGTACTGAAATTCAAATTAGTATTTATTCTTGCAAACAATTCCTTCCAAAAAGTGGATGTGAATTTTACGTCTCTATCTGAAATCACCATTTTAGGAATACCATTCAGTCTAAAAATTTATTTCATAAATATTCCAGCAATGTTTATATCTTTAAAAGTAGACTTTACAGGAATAAAGCATGCAGACTTACTGAGTTTATCGATTAAAACCATAATAGAATCATTATGATTCTGAGTTTTAGGAAAACTTGTTATAAAGTCTAGTGATATGGTCTCCCATTTCCTTTCTGGTGGCACTGGTAATGGTTGTAATAGGTCGGCTAGATGTTGGTGTTCGGCCTTAACCTATTGACAATATTGGCACCTAGCCAAGTATTATTCTATTTCTCCCTTCATATTAGGTCAGTAAAATAGTTTTCTAAGTGTTGTTATCATTTTCTGATATCCTGAATGGACAAAATACGGTTTCTTATGCACTTCATCCAAGACTATTAACTTTAACTCTGTTGAATCTGGTATGTAAAGTTTGTTTTTGAATCGTAATAGCCCCTTCTTGTCGATACTTAGATCTAGTTTATCTGAGTTTGCAGTGCTCTTTTGTAATTCTTCCATTATCTTAGTGTAATTTTCGTCGTTAATACATGTTGTCCTTATTCTTTGTTCCAGATCACTTTCTACTCTACTGACATTTATTTTGAATAATCCATGGACTCTTATGTTTAGGGCATATACTACCTTATTTTCCTTACCCTTGATATGCCTTACCTCAAAGTCAAATTCCCTCAAGAAGGCTAGTCATCTTGCTTGCCTTCAATTAAGATCTGGCTGACTAAAAAAATATTTCACTCTGCTATTATCTATCAGTAACAGAAATTTTCTGCCCATTATGTAGTGTCACCACATTTTTAAGGCATGTATTACTGCTGCCAATTCTAATTCATGAGTGGCGTAGTTTCTGTCATGTTCTTTTAATTTTCCGGACTCATAACAAATCACGTGTCCTTCTTGAGTTAGGACACCACCAAGTCCTTCTTTACTCGCATCAACACAGATGGTAAAGTCTTTATCTAGGTGTGCTACCTTCAAGATGGGTGCAGTTGTCAATAATTCCTTTAGCTTGTTAAAACTGTCTTGGCACTTCTTTGACCAATTAAAATTTGTCCCTTTCTTTTGTAATGACGTGATAGGGTAGGTTATTTTGGAAAACACCTCTATAAATCTACGATAATATCCAGTGATTCCCATGAATGACTGAATATCCGCTACATCCTTAGGTACCAGCCATTCCATGATGGCTTTTACTTTCTCAGGGTCTACGACAATGCCTTCTGTTGAAATTGCATGTCCTAGATATTGTATTTTCTATTGATACAAGTCACACTTGTCAAATTTAGCATAAAGCTTGTGTTTCTTCAACGTTTGCAAAACTGTTCTTAAATGTTCTTCATGTTCTTCCTCCGTTTTAGAATAGACCAGAATATTATCGATAAATACTAGTACGAATTTGTCTAAGTACTGACTGAAAATACTGTTCATTAGGCGCATAAATGTGGTTGGTGCGTTAGTGAGTCCGAAAGGTATGACTACGAATTCGTAGTGTCCATATTAGGTTCGAAAGGTTGTTTTTCTTATATCTTCATCCTTTATCCTAACTTGATGATAACTGGATCGTAAATCCAATTTTGAAAAGATCTTGGCTCCACCTACTTGATCAAACTGTTCATTTATCCTAGGTAAGGGATACCTGTTCTTAATAGTCATTTTATTCAATTGTCTATAATCGATACAAATTATAAGAGTACCATATTTCTTTTTCACGAAGAGGGTTGGTTCCCCCCATGGTGAAACACTTGGAATGATATAGTCTTTGTCCAACAATTCCTGTAATTGTATTTTTAATTCTGTTAATTCCGGTAAACTCATTCAGTAAGCTTCTTTTGAGATAGGGACATAACCAGGTAGCAGGTCTATGGAGAAGTCTATTTCCCTTCTAGGAGGTAATTCCAGTATCTCATCCACAAACATGTCTCTGAATTCACGTAGGACAACAAAGTCTTCTAACTTTGGCTATCTCTTTTTCTAACAAATTCGTTACTTGGATGGCATAAACTTGACATCCCTTTCTCATACCTTTCTTGAATTTCATTGCTGAAACTTGTCTAACTGATACAGGTTTTGGTATACCTTGGGTTTTTCTAGTAGTGCCATAATCGTCTTTATAGTTAAGTTTCTTTGAATACCAATCTAGTACTACTTTGTGCTTTTCCAACCAATCCATTCCGATAATCATATCATAAGATCCTAGTCGTAGAATGTTAAGATATGTTCTTATGTTTTGGCCATCTAAGTTGAACTCCAAATCAGAAATAAAGTCAACTACTTTCCTTTTAG
The DNA here is from genome assembly GCA_009831015.1 of Picea engelmannii. Lineage (NCBI taxonomy): Eukaryota > Viridiplantae > Streptophyta > Pinopsida > Pinales > Pinaceae > Picea > Picea engelmannii. The sequence goes on from ML782913.1 coordinate 421,589, forward strand.
TTCATGTTGCTAGTTGTTCCAGCCATGATTTTACATGCTTCAGTTTCTTAAGTTTATTTGACTCTACTACATCAGGAGTTATATAACTTAATGTAGCTACATCTGAGTTTGCAGTACTCTTTTGTAATTCTGCCATTATCTTAGTGTAATTTTCGTCGTTAATACCTGTTGTCCTTATTCTTTGTTCTAGATCACTTTCTACTCTACTGACATTTATTTCGAATAATCCATGGACTCTTCTGTTTAGGGCATATACTACCTTATTTTCCTTACCCTTGATATGCCTTAACTCAAAGTCAAATTCCCTCAAGAAGGCTAGTCATCTTGCTTGCCTTCAATTAAGATCTGGATGACTAAAAAAATATTTCACTCCGCTATTATCTATCAGTAACAGAAATTTTCTGCCCATTATGTAGTGTCACCACATTTTTAAGGCGTGTATTACTGCTGCCAATTCTAATTCATGAGTGGCATAGTTTATGTCATGTTCTTTTAATTTTCCAGACTCACAAAAAATCACGTGTCCTTCTTGAGTTAGGACACCACCTAGTCCTTCTTTACTCGCATCAACTCAGATGATAAAGTCTTTATCTAGGTGTGCTACCTTCAATATGGGTGCAGTTGTCAATAATTCCTTTAGCTTGTTAAAACTGTCTTGGCACTTCTTTGACCAATTAAAATTTGTCCCTTTCTTTTGTAATCACATGATAGGGTAGGTTATTTTGGAAAACACCTCTATAAATCTACGATAATATCCAGTGATTCCCATGAATGACCGAATATCTGCTACATCCTTAGGTACCAGCCATTCCATGATGGCTTTTGCTTTCTCAGGGTCTACGACAATGCCTTCTGTTGAAATTGCATGTCCTAGATATTGTATTTTCTATTGATACAAGTCACACTTGTCAAATTTAGCGTAAAGCTTGTGTTTCCTCAACGTTTGCAGAACTGTTCTTAACTGTTCTTCATGTTCTTCCTCCGTTTTAGAATAGACCAGAATATTATCGATAAATACTAGTGCGAATTTGTCTAAGTACTGACTGAAAATACTGTTCATTAGCCGCATAAATGTGGTTGGTGCGTTAGTGAGTCCGAAAGGTATGACTACGAATTCATAGTGTCCATATTTGGTTCGAAAGGTTGTTTTTCTTATATCTTCATCCTTTATCCTAACTTGATGATAACTAGATCGTAAATCCAATTTTGAAAAGATCTTGGCTCCACCTACTTGATCAAACTGGTCATTTATCCTAGGTAAGTGGTACCTATTCTTAATAGTCATTTTATTCAATTGTCTATAATCGATACAAAGCATAAGAGTACCGTATTTCTTTTTCACGAAGAGGACTGGTTCCCCCCATGGTGAAACACTTGGTCTGATATACTCTTTGTCCAACAATTCTTGTAATTGTATTTTTAATTCTGTTAATTCCGATAAACTCATTCGGTAAGATTCTTTTGAGATAGAGACATAACCAGGTAGTAGGTCTATGGAGATGTCTATTTCCCTTCTAGGAGGTAATTCTGGTATCTCATCCACAAACATGTCTCTGAATTCACATAGGACAACAAAGTCTTCTAACTTTGGCTATCTCTTTTTCTAACAAATTCGTTACTTGGATGGCATAAACTTGACATCCCTTTCTCATACCTTTCTTGAATTTTATCGTTGAAACTTGCCTAACTGATACAGGTTTTGGTATACCTTGGATTGTTCTAGTAGTGCCATAATCATCTTTATAGTTAAGTTTCTTTGAATACCAATCTAGTACTGCTTTGTTCTTTTCCAACCAATCCATTCCGATAATCATATCATAAGATCCTAGTCGTAGAATGTTAAGATATGTTCTTATGTTTTGACCATCTAAGTTGAACTCCAAATCAGAAATAAAGTCAACTACTTTCCTTTTAGTTCATGTTGCTAGTTGTTCCTGCCATGATTTTACATGCTTCAGTTTCTTAAGTTTATTTGACTCTACTACATCAGGAGTTATATAACTTAACGTAGCTCCAGGGTTAATTAAAATAGAAAGTTGAGTGTTATTGACTTTACCTTCGATTTCTACCACAAAGGACTGGTGGTTAGCTTGTCGGCCATGTATGGTTTCATTTATCCAATGCAGGCTTCTGCCCATGTCACCCACCGTCGAGGCTTCCTACAAATTATGAACATAAGTTATGTTTATTGAAATTAAATGTGGACAGTTTCTCCTTATTTGAGGTTCTCCACATTCCCAGCACATTAATGGTTCAGGGGGGTTGTCCCCAAACTTCTTCGTTCCCATATTTACCGTTTTATCACTGCCTTGCGTATTCGAATGGTTGGAGTGAAAATATTTTCTCGGAAAGCTTTTTGTTGCATTCCAATAAGGAGCTAGCTGGTATCCCTTCCTTCGTTGGTTCATTTGATCTTGTTTCTTATCCTTCCACGATTTGGGAAACTCTACCAACTGTTTATACTGATCGTAACACATTCGTTCTTTCCTGAATACTTCACTCAAGGATTTGGGGTTGCCAAACTCAATTCCATCCTTGTAGGACTGTGGTAAACAGCTTAAGAATCACTGGATTTTTACCTTATCCTCCTGAATGTAAGGTACAAACCTTAGTAACTCCAAGAATTTATTTATAAGGTCCTCCATTATCTGTCCAAGTCTTAACTCGTAAAATTATTTTGTTTTCCTTTCATAGTAGCATTCAGATAGGTACTGTTTCTTGAAATATTTCTTAACGTCAGACCATTCCATCTGTTTCTCCATTAGGCCCTTGTTCAAAAATCAAGTCTTGCCACCAAATGTTGGCCTTCCCTTTCAGATTCTATATGGCCATTCTGACCTTTATATTGTTGGAATAGTTGTATATATGGAAGTATTTTTTGATGTCCAATAACCATGCCTGTAACATCCCGCTCTAGCGCACTCAGAAAACTTATTCTTTGAGGACACTTGCTCGCAAGTGATCTGGACTTATATGATGTTAAACCCTTTATCCTTGATTATGATGCGTTATGATAGATGGCATGATGGTTTTACTACTTTGACGTAGACAGGTGTTGTTGACTCAGTTTCATTGAGTGTACAGGGTTCCGGACCTTGAGGATGTAGAGGCATCAGTGGAACCCCTTGGTCTCCAGATTGAGTCAGGGAGTGTGCTATTTGGGTTGATTTATTTACTATGATATTTCATTGATTTGATGATATGATGTTGACATGTTCTGACATGATTGTTGATGATGCAGACTGACGATAGCTTGCCGACCAGACTCACATATGGAGTAAAGGGGCCACACATGATTTCCAGAGAGGTTGAGGGAGAGGTGTCGACAACAGCCCTGCCACAGCCTACTAGAACTCTCGTCGTGGCTCGAACTGTAGGTTAACGATTACCTAGTTCAAGAGGATCCACGATGTCATGAGGGAAGACTGCGACAGTCGCTCACGATGATTCTAAGGGGCGCACAATAAGGCGGGGGCCTTATTCCTTAGAGCCCTTAGTCTCCCACAAGTTCACCTGGCAGAGTGTTGACTCTAGGGGTTATAGATGTCTACCAATCGGTCAAGTTGGCGAGTGGCACCCTTGGAGCACGTGCTGCATCCTGAAGGGCACGTCGCGCAAAGGAAACACAAGTTGGCGAGTGGCACCCTTGGAGCACGTGGTGCATCCTGAAGGGCACGTCGCGCAAAGGAAACGAATGAGGCGAGTGGCACCCTTGGAGCACGTAGTGCGTCCTGAAGGGCACGTCGCATTGATGTTGATGAGGGAAACAAACCTAAATGGCCCTAAGAAATTAATAGCTTAATAAATCCTTAAAAAAACTTCCCTGACCAAGTCTCGCCCAGTTCAGAATCTAAGTCCTAAGTCTAAAACTTTTTAGGGTAAAAATTTAGTCTAACCTTAAGAAAAGGACCCTGGAATAAAAATAACAATTTAAACAAAAACCCACTTAGGTAATAGTAAGGTCTTCATAAAATTCATGGGGTAAATGAAGAGAGTAAGGATTTCATTAAACTAAGGGATTTAAAAAATTGCAAAGAGGAAATTAATTCCTAACTTGTGAAAGAACAAAAGATATTAAATAAATAATAAATGAAAAGATTAAATAGTGCATTTACCTTTTTGGTTTTAAAAGGGAAGGGAATAATAAAAATAGGGAAACTAAGTAATAAAGGAAACATAATAAAGGAAAGAAGGGGACATAGGGTAAAAAGCAAAGTCAACATAGTAAGGAATCTGCAATTAAGAACTTTCTAAAATGAACTAAATTTAGCAACTTCATTTTAGGGAAAGTTATTAAAAGCATGTAAGGGGATCTAGGAACACCTAGGAGTAATTTTACGAGCGACTCTAGGTGGGTGAGGGAAATGAGTCTTTTAACAAATTTAAAGAAAATAATGTTGGAGAAACGTGGGGGATGAATGACACTTGTACGACAGAAATTTTTTAGAGGGTTTTCATTAAAACTTAAAATAAATGTGATTTAGGAAAGTTGGTGGGTCTCAAAACTCTATAAAAATAAAGGGAGATGAGGATGAAGGGGATCGACAGTTAGCGTATCGTTACGCTGCCGAATTGTGACTTGGCTGATTGCTTATGAGGAGTTGGGATTTTCTCAGATTGTATTGGAGTGGTAGCTCAGCCTTGTGAGGCAAGCTGGGAAGCTAGGCATATCATCTGGATTTTGTGTGGCCCCTTTGAGACTCGGGGGGCTAAGGGGGAAGCAGAGTACCCCTAGCGATTGGCTGGGAGGTACCGGTGTAGTCTCTACGGTCGGTGATCGGGAGCGGCGCGGAGAAGGAGCGACACAGAGTGCGGGATCATCATTCAAGGCAAGCGAAGAGGAAAAGGTATGGTCATTTATTTGGTAGAATAGAAGGCACTAGGATTGGTGTAGATCTGTCTGTTTATTGAAAAAGTGTACTGGCATTACAATTTTATATAATAGTTGGTTGCATCTGTCGTTTTCCTTGACGATTCGCATAGAATAAATTTTTACAATGCTTATGGAACCTCCTGATTTTATCCAACGATTGTTGAGTGATAATTTTTATAATTAACTGTGTAATTAACCCTTGTTGGCAAACTTGTTTCTGTCGGATGCATCCACTGATAATGGTCATTAATCTCTGCGTTTTGGTTGGGGGTTCTCAGCGATTTAATGGTTAAATGTTTTCTGCATTGGGTCGTTTATCCCAGCGCGGATTGTAAAAAGAATAATTTCCCTGCATTAATAAGATAGAATCTCTCTGCATTTTGGTTGGGGGTTCTCAGCGATTTAATGGTTAAATGTTTTCTGCATTGGGTCGTTTATCCCAGCGCTGATTGTAAAAAGAATAATTTCTCTGCATTGTTAAGACAGAATCTCTCTGCGTTTTGGGTGGGGGTTCTCTACGGTTAGGCTGAGGATACTCACTCATTAACCATTATGAACTATGTGATTGGTATTCATGTTTATCTCTGCATTTGCCTTATTTTAATTTATGGGTGAATTGTTTCTACTGGGCGTTTCCATCTCTCGGTGGGCGTTTATTTTCTCTAAGGGCGCATTCATCCTCTGTGGGTGAATTCATTCTCGTGGGCGTTTTTATTTAGTGCTGGTGTTCTGTATATCACCGTGAGCAATTCATTTTTATCCCTGAGTTTGTTGTTTCTGTAATTTCATAGAGTGTATGGCATTCAGTTCTTGTAAAATCGTTCTGGCGATTCCCATGAGGATTCCTGCATTTATTTGGGGGTCTGAGTTCTAGGATAACCATTCCTGCCTTGAATTTCATCTTCTACGTCTGCATTGATGGCATGTCCTTAATACCTCTGCGCCTTAATATATTGGTAATAACAACCTCTGCACCTTATTACCTCTGCTCATTAATTGCCTATGTTTTGTTCTTAATGTATCGGTGGCTGGTAGTGAAAGACAGCCAGGAGTCCTTCCTTATACATTTATTTTTTTCACAGTCATCAGGTTTATATTTATTAGTGGTTACCGATTCCCATCCTTACTGGGCAAACTGGATTGGATGCATATCCTCACGCTTCTATTGCTTCAGAACTGTTATTGTAGGGAAATTAACTTTAATGTTGTAGTTATAGAATGCTAGGTTGAATGCGATTATCTGTTGTGGAATGTTAACGCCTGAGGTCTTACCTGCCTGCTGTCACCAGGCAACGAATGCCTTAAATGGCCTTGCTACCTTACCTTCTTACGGTTTTTAAAACGCCTTGCCCTTGCCTTACCCTTTACCCAGCGACTGGATCTCAACTGCCTGCCTTCGCCCTTCCAGTTGATTGGTAGCTGGCTAATCAATCCAGCGATATTCAAGGTCGAACATTGTCCCTTTTTTTTTACTCTTGGTTTCTGAATGACCAATGCCCATCGACAGCGTTGGGTCAGTTCGGTCAGACAATGCAGGGAAGGAATTCACTAATTATATATTCAGACTGTATATGATTCATCGCTATTTATGATTCTTTATAAATCTAAACTGTAATTCTAAGATAGCGTTGAAAAAGAATTATCAGAATCATTACTTTCCAGATTGTTATTATTCTTATTATTGCTAAATTGTTATTTTATTATCAATCGTCATTGTTGGTTAATAATCGAATTCTGACAACTAAAAAGAATTATCATAATCCTTACCTTCCAGATTTGTTATTATCCTTATTATAATTAAATTGCTATTTTATTATCATTCGTCATTTGTTGGTTAATAATTCGAACTATGTCCACTTAAAAAGAATTATCATGAACATTACTTTTCAGATTGTTATTTTCCTTATTTTAGTTAAATTGTTATTTTATTATTATTTCGTCATTTGTTATTTAATTTTCACTGCCAAATTTAGATCAACAAGGAAGAAGAAAAATATATGTATTTTGCTATAGCATGAAGGAAAATCAATCGTAACACCCTATAATTTTCAATATAAAAAGTGACTTTAGTTAGCATTGGTTCAATGGAAGCAAATGGCCTACAATAGAGATTGGGTTAAAATTTAATTGCCCAACTAGGATTTTGGTAATTATTAAAGTGGGAGTGGAAATTTGTCGAGGGCATGGTTAAGTCACCTTGAAAGGACTGTTGCATTAGTTTCCAGTGCTAAACAACTTAGTTATAATGTTATTTACTCTAGTTAGCCTACAAATGATGTTAATTGTTTCTAACCTTGGAGAAGTGCTGACTGGCGTAATTGATTTCAATGAATGATGATATGTATGGCGCCTTGAGAAAAAAAAGGGGGATTACCATTGCATCTTGAATTAAAATAAGGTTAATTTCTTTGCACTCGCACTTATGTCATTTTATGATGGATTTCATAATCAAATTTTCTTGCACCGTGGAATTCTTGTGATGTGTGTTGGATATGATCGCGTAGCGATTGTCTTGGTGGTTTTGATTTAGCATTTTGCTTGGTCTGCTTGTGTTGGGCAGGGAGTAGACACCTCCATGTTCCTCAGAATAGTCGCCAGCCCTGAGACCTTAAATGGTTAAAATCGATGGGAATCTGGGCTTGAGCGTTGCTTATGTGTCTTGGAGGTTCTAACCATTGCAGGGTAGGATGGATGGGTAGTCAGTCTGACTTATTTCTAAGTGATCATCGTTAATGCATGAAGTTCTCTATTGTACGCCATATGTCATCTTGTTTTGTTCGTCTTGCTTGCATCTTGTTCATCGTCGAGTTACTAGTTTCTGCCTGAGCAGTCGGCCAAGAGCCTATCTAACCTTCTCTCTCTTCGGAGCAGAGGACTAAGATTAAACGCCCTTATTTCCTGTGCAAAAATAGTAAAACCTACTATTATGGATTCCTTCTTATGTCTATGATCGTTTAATGCTTGCAGTTGCTTGTTGTGCGCCTTCTGTCTTCTAGCTCTGATCACTGTGGTTGCGTCTTGTTAGTCGTCGGGCGGCAACGTAGAGTCAGGTGGGTCTGCTTCCTTTCTACACATGCGCACACACTTTGAAAAAAAAAATAAAAAAATTGCACCTGTTATCAGAGTTGTTGTCGTAACGAGGAGGGTCGTTACATATGGTATCAGAGCCGGTTCGACCCGCGGCTTGGGATTCACTATGGCTTTTGTTGACATGATTATATTGATTCTACTGTTGTTGATCGAGTTGATTGTGTGCATGCATGTAATCATGGTTAGAGGACGCTGCAAAGGCAGACGATGGGGTGCTAGGGGAGGAGGCGTGACGCCTCCAGTAGAATCCACGCCTGAGGGGTCTAACCCCCAGGGAGGCGAGAAGTTTCTCGAACAAGAGCAGATAGCAATTGGCGATGTTGTCGGGATGATGAGATCTTTTCAGCGCATGTACGAGGCACTGATCAGCCAATTGGACAGAGACGAGGCCATGGTGCTGGCACCCGCTAAGGTTCTGCCACACGCACCGGTCGTTACAGGTAGCATTCACCGTGAACTCGAGAAGGTTAAATTTCCTGAGTTCTTTGGTGCCCCGGATTGTGCCGTCGCCGAGGCATGGTTGGAGAATATGGCGATGTGCTTCACACTTTGCGATTATACCTCCAACATGAAGGTACACATGGCGGCCTTCCAACTGAAGGGGAGCGCTCTTCTATGGTGGAAGACGCTCTTGCCGCAGCTGAACATGGTTGTTGAAGACGTGTCATGGGATTTGTTCAAGGAACGGTTCTAAGAGAGGTACCTTTCAGAGGAATTCATTGAGCGTCAGCTCAATGAGTTCAATGCTTTATGACAGGGATTTCGTACGATGCCCGAGTACGAGGCACACTTTATAGAGCTACTCTGGTATGATCCACACCTTAACACCGAGAAGCTCAAGGTCAACCGGTTCATGTTTGGCCTTAACGGTAGCCTGCGTGAAAAGGTTAGGATCTTGATGCCTCAAACCTTGCACGACGTTGTCCAAAAGGCCCTCATAGTAGAAGAGGAGCTTGTCAGTGGGGGTCAGACCAAGACTCCAGCGAGACCAGCAGGGAAGGGTTCATCTGGTACACCACAGTATCAGACACCAGCGAGACTTACGCCGAGATACCGTGGCTTCCAGAGAGGATCCTCTTTCTCTACACCCCGATGACCACCGCCTCAACAACGAACACCTTATTGGGGACCATAGCATCAGCAGGAGCGTCGTGCACAACAACAACAGTTTAGGCCTGTTCAGCAGAACAGACCTGGGTTCCAAGCCGGTGAGCCGTCATCTTCTACTTTGGGTACCAGGACTACTGGGCCGAAGAAGGGGTGTTGGATGTGTGGGGAGCCACACTACAAGCGCGACTGTCCTGTGGAGAGGACCAGAGTGTTCGGATCAGCCGGACCCACTACAGTGGGAAAGATGGGCAAGGCCCATCGGATTCATGCGGTGGTCAATAACCGCTAGGCAGAGCACCAGTCGACTGTGCTCGAGATGACAGGTACTGTCGCTGACCGGACCCATAGTATTTTGATAGACCCAGGTGCTACTGAGAGTTTCATTTCTGGTACAGCGCTAAAAAGGATTAAGGTAAAGGCAGTCGAACAGGATGAGTTTAGCTTTGTAGAGATGGCTTCGGGAGCCAAACAAAATGTTGGAGGAAAGGTTACGGGTTGTGCCCTTAACCTGGGAGAGTTTGTCACGAGGGTCAACTTGTACGTCACGATATTAGGATCTTATGACGTCGTGATTGGTATGGATTGGTTGGAATCGCATGAGGCGATGCTCAACTGTAAGATGAAACGGTTGAGCTTGGTTGATGACAAAGGACAGAGACGTGTGATTGTAGGATGGAACCAGGGAGTTTCCCTGAGGTTCGTCTCTTCCTTACAATTACGGAAGAGTATGCGCAAGGGGTGCAATCTTTATGCGATCCTTACGCTAAATGAAAAGGGGCTGGCGGAAGGTCTAGAACACTTTCCGGTGGTGAAGGAGTTTGCGGACGTGTTTCTAGAGGAGTTACCTAGGATTCCGCCGGAAAGGGAATTGGAGTTTACCATAGACCTGAAACCGGGGACCGAACCGATAGCAATAATGCCTTATCGGATGTCGACCCTGGAGTTGCAAGAGCTAAAAATGAAACTGAAGGAGTTATTGGACCTGGGACTAATACACCCTAGTGTGTCACCGTGGGGTGCACCAGTTACTTTCATACAAAAGAAGGATGGATCATGGAGGCTTTGCATTGACTACCATCAACTGAACAAGGATACGATCAAGAATTAGTATCCCTTACCAAGAATTGATGATCTGTTCGATCAAATGAAGGGTGTGACGGTGTTCTCAATAATCAATTTGCGATCAGGGTATCACCAGTTACGGATCAAGGAGGATGACGTCCCTAAGACCGCCTTTAAGACGATATTTGGACATTACGAGTTTACTGTTTTACCATTTGGAATGAAAAACGCCCCAGGGGTATTCATGAGTTTGATGAACGGGGTGTTCCGCGAGTACTTGGACAAGTTCGTCCAAGTATTCATTGACGATATTTTGATCTACTCTCGGATGATGGAGGAGCATGGCGAGCACTTGCGCTTGGTACTACAATGTTTACGAGAACACAAATTGTATGGGAAGTTGTCCAAATGCTCTTTTTATCAATCGAGGATTCACTTCTTAGGGCATGTCATCTCCGGAGAAGGTATCGTCGTGGATCCAACCAAGGTTGAGGCTATTATGGAATGGCCTGCGCAGACGAATGTTACCGAAGTGCATAGTTTTATGGGTTTAGCAGGATACTATCGATGGTTTGTCGAGGGATTTTTGAAGATAGCAAATCCGATCACGGAATTGCAGAAGAAAAACAAGAAGTTTGTTTGGACCGAGAAATGCGTGGAAGAATTTCGGAGGCTTAAGGAGTTGTTGACGACAGCGCTGATACTAAAGGTCCCTGACATGGACGCGGAATTCTTGGTATGCACTGATGCATCCAAGGAAGGATTAGGTGGAGTCTTGATGCAAGACAGACGAGTGATTGCTTACATTTCGAGGAAGCTGAGAAGGCATTCTGCCTTCGAAGAACTACGCGACGCATGATTTGGAGTTATTAGCCATCGTTTATGCCTTGAAGGTTTGGAGACACTACCTTGTTGGACAAAAATTTGAATTAAAGACTGATCATTGTGGACTATAACACATTTTTACGCAAAGCAACCTGAACGCACGACAACGGCGTTGGTCGGAATTGCTTAGCGAGTACGACTTCGAGATTACTTACATAAAGGGAACAGTGAACCGGGTGGCAGATACTTTGAGTCGGAGGCCACACATCTTTTCGGTGTTGCCTCTTCAGACGAATCTACGTGAGAATATTCTCACTTTACAGTGTAATGATGATTGGTACAAAGAGGTCGAGGGGTTTATCGGACAAAACACCATGATGGTACCACGATACGAGGGATTTTCATTTGATAGTGATGGTTTATTGAGGTTTAGAAGTCGGATTTATGTACCGCCAAACGAAAATTTGAGGATGTTGATCCTGAGCGAGGCTCATAAAGCATTTTACATGGCTCACCCAGGAGTCACGAAGATGAGGGCAAACCTTAAACCCTTATTCTTATAGAAGGGAATGAAGGCTGACATAGTCAACTATGTCGCCATATGTCTAGAGTGTCAGCAGGTAAACACTGAGCATAGACACCCAGCGGGATTACTTCAACCACATGTCATTCCAGAATCGAAATGGGAAGTTATTTCGATGGATTTTATTGTTGGATTTCCACTGACGGCAAGGAGACACGACTCGATTTTTGTAGTAGTAGACACTCTAATGAAGAGTGCTCACTTTATTCCTGTGCGTACGATGTATCAGGCACCTGACATATCGAGAGTTTTCATCAGTGAGATTGTGAGGCTGCATGGCGTGCCTAAGAAGATTATATCCGATTGAGGATCGGTGTTTACTGGGCAATTTTGGACGAGTTTCCAAGAGGCCTTGGGAACCCAACTTAATTTTAGTACTGCGTGGACTGACGGACAGACCGAACGAACGAACCAAACCTTGGAAGACATGTTGCACATGTACATGATGGACCAAAAAAAGCGTTCGGAGGAATTCTTGCCTCTAGTAGAGTTCGCTTACAACAACAGTTACCAGAGCACCATTAAGATGGCGCCTTTTGAGTTTCTTTATGGGAAACCGTGTCAGACGCCCTTGAGTTAGGATCGGCTTGAGGATAGGGTCCTGGTGGGACCAGAAGCGATCCAAGAAATGGAAGAGAAAATGCAAACCATAAGACAAAGGATTAAAGAAGCGCAGGATCGACATAAGACTTATGCCGATGCGCACCGAGTCGACCGTAGTTACGAGGTCGGCAATCGAGTCTTCTTGCGGGTTAAACCAATTAAGAGTTCGATCAAGTTTGGAAAGGGATCTAAACTCTCTCCTAGGTTTGTGGGACCTTTCGAGATTGTGGACAGAAAGGGGCCCGTGGCCTATCGACTAGCCTTGACTGATTCTTTGAGGCGTATGCACGATGTTTTTCATGTATCTGTTTTGAGAAATTATATTAGTGATCCTACACACGTGATTGACATGAGTTCCTTGCAGGTATCAAACGAGGGAGTGCTCACGGTTGAGTCGATCTGCATCTTAGATCATCGCGTATGACAGTTACGACGTCGAACGGTAGATCAGGTCAAGGTCCAGTGGGACAGTTATAGTCCGCACTCGACGACCTAGGAGGACGCATATGATATGCGCCAGCAGTTCCCATTTTTGTTTGATGGATAGAATTATGATACTATGGTACTTTTATTTCGGCATTTATACTGAGAAACTTCAAGATGAAGTTTCGACCAAGAGGGGGTGTATGTAACATCCCGCTCTGGCACACTGAGAAAACTTATTCTTTGAGGACACTTGCTTGCAAGTGATCTGGACTTATATGATGTTAAACCCTTTATCCTTGATTATGATGCGTTATGATAGATGGCATGATGTTTTTACTACTTTGACATAGACAGGTGTTGTTGACTCAATTTCATTGAGTGTGCAGGGTTCCGGACCTTGAGGATGCAGAGGCATCGGTGGAACCCCTTGGACTCTGGATTGAGTCAGGGAGTGTGCTATTTGGGTTGATTTATTTACTATGATATTTCATTGATTTGATAATATGATGTTGACATGCTCTGACACGGTTGTTGATGATGAAGGTTGACGATAGCTTGCTGACCAGACTCACATATAGAGTAAAGGGGCCACACATGATTTCCAGAGAAGTTGAGGGAGAGGTGTGGACAGTAGCCTTGCCACAACCTACTAGCACTCCCACCGTGGCTCGAACTATACGTTAACGATTACCTAGTTCGAGAGGATCCACGATGCCATGAGGGCAGACTGTGACATTCGCTCATGATGATTCTAAGGGGCGCGCAATAAGGAGGGGCCCTTATTCCTTAGAGCCCTTAGTCTCCCACAAGTTCACCTGGCGAAGTGTTGACTCCAGGGGTTATAGATATCTACCAATCAGTCAAGTTGGCGAGTGGAACCCTTGGAGCACGTGGTGCATCCTGAAGGGCACGTCGCGCAAAAGAAACGAATGAAGCGAGTGGCACCCTTGGAGCATGTAGTGCATCCTGAAGGGCACGTCGCATTGATGTTGATGAAGGAAACAAACCTAAATTCCCCTAAGACATTAACACCTTAAGAAATCCTTAAACAAACTTCCCTAACCAAGTGTCGCCCAGTTCAGAATCTAAGTCCTAAGTCTAAAACTTTTTAGGGTAAAAATTTAGTCTAACCTTAAGAAAAGGACCCTGGAATAAAAATAACAATTTAAAAAAAAACCCAGTTAAGTAATAGTTGGGTCTTCATAAAATTCGTGGGATAAATGAAGAGAGTAAGGATTTAATTAAACTAAGGGATTTAAAAATTTGCAAAGAGGAAATTAATTCCTAACTTGTGAAAGAACAAAAGATATTAAATAAATAATAAATGAAAAGATTAAATAGCACATTTACCTTTTTGGTTTTAAAAGGGAAGGGAATAATAAAAATAGGGAAACTAAGTAATAAAGGAAACATAATAAAGGAAAGAAGGGGACATAGGGTAAAAAGAAAAGTCAACATAATAAGGAATCTGCAATTAAGAACTTTCTAAAATGAACTAAATTTAGCAACTTCATTTTAGGGAAAGTTATTAAAAGCATGTAAGGGGATCTAGGAACACCTAGGAGTAATTTTAGGAGTGACTCTAGGTGGGTGAGGGAAATGAGTCTTTTAATAAATTTAAAGAAAATAATGTTGGAGAAATGTGGGGGATGAATGACACTTGTACGACAGAAAAGTTTTAGAGGGTTTTCATTAAAACTTAAAATAAATGTGATTTAGGAAAGTTGGTGGGTCTCAAAACTCTATAAAAAGAAAGGGAGATGAGGAAGAAGGGGATCGATGGTTAGCGTATCGTTACGTTGCCGAATTGTGACTTGACTGATTGCTTGTGAGGAGTTGGGATTTTCTCAGATTGTATTGGAGTGGTAGCTCAGCCTTGCGAGGCGAGCTGGGAAGCTAGGAATATCAATTGGATTTTGTGTGGCCCCTTTGCGGCTCGGGGGGCTAAGGGGGAAGCAGAGTACCCCTAGCGATTGGCTGGGAGGTACCGGTGTACTCTCTACGGTCGGCGAGCGGGAGCGGCGTGGAGAAGGAGCGACACAGAGCGCGGGATCATCATTCGAGGCAGGCGAAGAGGCAAAGGTATGGTCATTTATTTGGTAGAATAGAAGGCACTAGGATTGGTGTAGATCTGTCTGTTTATTGAAAAAGTGTACTGGCGTTACAATTTTATATAATAGTTGGTTGCATCTGCCGTTTTCCTTGACGGTTCGCATAGAATAAATTTTTACAATGCTTGTGGAACCTCCTGATTTTATCCAATGATTGCTGAGTGATAATTTTTATAATTAACTGTGTAATTAACCCTTGCCCGCAAACTTGTTTCTGTCGGATGCATCCACTGATAATGGTCATTAATCTCTGCATTTTGGTTGGGGTTTCTCAGCGATTTAATGGTTAAATGTTTTCTATATTGGGTCGTTTATCTCAGCGCGGATTGTAAAAAGAATAATTTCCCTGCGTTAATAAGATAGAATCTCTCTGCATTTTGGTTGGGGGTTCTCAGGGATTTAATGGTTAAATGTTTTCTGCATTGGGTCGTTTATCCCAGCGCTGATTGTAAAAAGAATAATTTCTCTACATTGTTAAGATAGAATCTATCTGCATTTTGGGTGGGGGTTCTCTGCGGTTAGGCTGAGGATACTCACTCATTAACCATTATGAACTCTGTGATTGGTATTCCTATTTATCTCTGCATTTGCCTTATTTTAATTTATGGGCGAATTGTTTCTACTGGGCATTTCCATCTTTAGGTGGGCGTTTATTTTCTCTAAGGGCACATTCATCCTCTGTGGGCGAATTCATTCCCATGGGCATTTTTCCCTTGCCCGTGGGCATTTTTATTTAGTGCTGGTGTTCTGTATATCACCGTGAGGAATTCGTTTTTATCCCTAAGTTTGTTGTTGCTGTAATTTCGTAGAGTGTATGGCATTCAGTTCTTGTAAAATCATTCTGGCGATTCCCATGAGGATTCCTGCATTTATTTGGGGGTCTGCGTTCTAGGATAACCATTCCTGCCTTGAATTTCAGCTTCTGCGTCCGCATTGATGGCGTGTCCTTAATACCTATGCGCCTTAATATATTGGTAATAATAACCTCTGCACCTTATTACCTCTACACATTAATTGCCTACGTTTTGTCCTTAATGTATCGGTGGCTGGTAGTGAAAGACAGTGAGGAGTCCTTCCTTATACATTTATTTTTTTCACAGTCATCAGGTTTATATTTATTAGTGGTTGTCGATTCCCATCCTTACTGGGAAAACTGGATTGGTCGTATATCCTCACGCTTCTATTGCTTCAGAACTGTTATTGTAGGAAAATTAACTTTAATGTTGTAGTTATAGAATGCTAGGTTGAATGTGATTATCTGTTGTGGAATGTTAACGCCTGAGCTCTTACCTGCCTGCTGTCACTAGGCAGTGAATGCCTTAAATGGCCTTATTGCCTTACCTTCTTACGGTTTTTAAAACGCCTTGCCCTTGCCTTACCCTTTACCCAGTGACTGGCTCTCAACCGCCTGCCTTCGCCCTTCCAGTTGATTTGTAGCTGGCTAATCAATCCAACGATATTCAAGGTCGGCCACTGTCCCTTTTTATTTACTCTTGGTTTCTGAATGACCAATGCCCACCGACAATGTTGCGTCAGTTCGGTCAGACAGCGCAGGGAAGGAATTCACTAATTATATATTCAGACTGTATATGATTCATGGTTATTTATGATTCGTTATAAATCTAAACTGTAATTCTAAGATAGCGTTGAAAAAGAATTATCAGAATCATTACTTTCCAGATTTTTATTATTCTTATTATTGCTAAATTGTTATTTTATTATCAATCGTCATTGTTGGTTAATAATCGAATTCTGAGCACTAAAAAGAATTATCATAATCCTTACCTTCCAGATTTTTTATTATCCTTATTATAGTTAAATTTTTATTTTATTATCATTCGTCATTTGTTGGTTAATAATCGAACTCTGTCCACTTAAAAAGAATTATCATGAACATTACTTTTCAGATTGTTATTTTCCTTATTTTAGTTAAATTGTTATTTTATTATTATTTTGTCATTTGTTATTTAATTTTCACTGCCAAATTTAGATCAACAAGGAAGAAGAAATATATATATATATTTCTATAGCATGAAGGAAAATTAATCATAACACCCTATAATTTTCAATATAAAAAGTTACTTTAGTTAGCATTGGTTCAATGGAAGCAAATGGCCTACAACAAAGATTGGGTTAAAATTTAATTGCCCAGCTAGGATTTTGGTAATTATTAAAGTGGGAGTGGAAATTTGTCGAGGGCATGGTTAAGTCACCTTGAAAGTACTGTTGCATTAGTTTCCAGTGCTAAACAACTTAGTTATAATGTTATTTACTCTAGTTAGCCTACAAATGATGTTAATTGTTTCTAACCTTGGAGAAGTGTTGACAGGTGTAATTGATTTCAATGAATGATGATATGTATGGTGCCTTGAGAAAAAAAAGGGGGATTACCATTGCATATTGAATTAAAATAAGGTTAATTGCTTTGCGCTCACACTTATGTCGTTTTATGACGGTTTTCGTAATCAAATTTTCTTGCACCGTGGAATTCTTGTGATGTGTGTTGGATATGATCGCGTAGCGATTGTCTTGGTGGTTTTGATTTAGCATTTTTCTTGGTCTGCTTGTGTTGGGTGGGGAGTAGACACCTCCATGTTCCTCAGAACAGTTGCCATCCCTGAGACCTTAAATGGTTAAAATCGATGGGAACCTGGGCTTGAGCATTGCTTATGTGTCTTGGAGGTCCTAACCATTGCAGGGTAGGATGGATGGGTAGTCAATCTGACTTATTTCTGAGTGATCATCGTTAATGCATGCAGTTGTCTGTTGTTCACCATATTTCATCTTGTTGTGTTCGTCTTGCTTGCATCTTGTTCGTCGTCGGGTTACTAGTTTCTGCCTGAGCAGTCGACTAGGAGCCTATCTGACCTTCTCTCTCTCAGGAGTAGAGGACTAAGATTAAACTCCCTGCTTTCCTGTGCAGAAATACTAAAACCTACTATTATGGATTCCTTCTTATGTATATGATCGTTTAATGCTTGCAGTTGCTTATTGTGCACCTTCTGTCTTCTAGTTGTGACCACCGTGGTTGCGTCTTGTTAGTCGTCGGGTGGCGACATAGAATCAAGTGGGTATGTTTCCTTTCTACACATGCGCACACACTTTGAAAAAAAAATAAAAATTTTGCACCTGTTATCAGAGTTGTTGTCGTAACGAGGAGGGTCGTTACAATGCCTCAACTTCTTCTCCTATTATAGATTCTCCATCAAAGGTAGCTAGTTTAATTTTCCTAAATTCCCCTTCAAGGTGGTCTACTTGTTTTCTGTTTCTGTTTATTTTTGTTTTGTCCTCAGCTGAGGGTGTACCTTTAGACAAACTGTCTCCTTTTTCCGTCTCAGGTCCAGAGTTCTTGGAAGCCCTCTTGATAACTTCTTCATCGTTATTATCGTCCTTTGGGATTTTCTTTGTGACTATACTGCGTAGTAGGACTTCATTTATTTCCTGTTGTTCCTGCTGTGCTTTCTTCATTTTTTCATTATCGGCTTTGAAAACTTGCAGTTCAACAATGAGATTCCTCATTATTTCCAGAACTTCAGTAGGTGAGCTTTTGTCACTATTTTGTCTTTGATTTTTAGGATGCCCTTGTTCTGGATTCCCATCAAGTCTGATTTATGCTTCATCCTGAGCTGTCATGATTAATACAAAACATAAAAGGTTTTATGTTTGTAACAGTAAAAGTTTGTTAGTTTTTCCATAACAAAAATATGTGCTAAGTAAATTAGGTGGCCCTATTTAAGGTCCAAGTGTTGTAAACCTTTGCTCTGATACCATATGAAATATACCTCTAATTTGACATAATTTTTTATTTTTATTTTCTAAGAGGTATTAACCTCCTTTTCGCTTACAAAAATTCATAGTTAAGGAGTAGTAATGTTCATTTTGATTAGATATTGGAATTATGTCATTATAAGGTAACAAGTGACCTCCCTCCATAATTTTTTGGTACAACTCTTCAACACACATAATATACTCATAGATATTAATTATCTAAGTATATGTCCAACTATACCGTAGTATACATTTAGGACTCCAATATTAACACTCATATCTTACAAATAAGTTAGTGCGCGACCCTATAACATTGACTCTGTGCCCTAAAGGATTCTTCTCCAAGGTGTGTGAATTTTACATCGTGTGCCACCTAACTTATAATAAAATAGATATACCTAGATATCGTGGTACTCACTTTAGACTAACACTAACACTTAGGGATTACTCGTTTAACACAGGGGACATGTTTATGAGTTTGGTGGAACATAAACTAGCTAACAATGTATAGGTAGCTACGGGGCTAGGATTAAAGGTCCAATCACAACCAGAACGACCAAAGGCATGGTCTCAACCTAACTCATTTGTATTTAATCCCCTCCATCAGGAGCATTTAAGTAGAGTGGAAGGAAGATACTAGCAAGACTTAAAGACTCCCTGCGATATTAATTAGAGGGTTGGTGGCATACTCCCAAGGTTAATGTTTGGTCTCTAGGCCCACCATGCTATCGCCACCTCAAGCTGGTCACATGGCCTCGGACTGTGTTCTTTACTCATCCGTAATTAGGACCGTCAGGAACATCATCTTTCCAGTATTGTTTCTGGGTTGCATCCCAGTCTTGTGTGAATATAGGGTTCGGTCACACACCCTCTATGATTTTCGGTCCAAAAGAATAGTCGGCCATGGATATGATAGACTCTCATCAATACTGGAATGCATCTAGAGAACTCTGGTGGTAGGCTTTGAAAGGTAAGCGTTCTCTATACTCGTGACTTCATTAGCCCGTGAATTTGCCTTGTCTAGAAGTATATATGGGTTTTAACTGTATCTTTCAACTGTCTAAAACCCTGGTAACGGCTTCTCACTTCTTTGTAAGATTTTGGGGTGAGGTTTTGATTGAGTTCGATCCTATCATTTCGCAAGTTCTTTTCTTCCGTCTTCTATGAAGACTCCCTTTAAATCTTGAGTGATTTAATATATATAAATATCAAGGGGGTTCTCTGTGTATTCACACTCTAACCAAAAACTGTAACTTGGGGCTTAAATAGCAGGGAATCATCAATTGTTTTTCTACCGGTTGCTACTGGGTTTTCGGTATGACCAAAATCGTATTTATTCTTTTTTTTTCTTTTCAAGGTGTTGAGTCCTTATGGATTTCCAACCCTCCTGAGATATTTTCGGTAATATAGCTTGGTTTTTCTTTACTATTCAGAGATTAGGGTTATTCTCTGCACGTTGCACGATACTTGGCTTCCGAGTATCTCCAATTTTATTAACTCCCTCATTTGGTTTACAATTGTTGGTCATTTGGCCATGATGGTTATTACAGGGCAAGGGTGAAGTCTCATATCTACACAGTTTAGTCATTTCATATTAATTAAGTAAAATAGGACCCCTGTATGGTTTTAAGCCATTTTAAAGTTTATAGTTTCTTGATAAATTGTTAATGAATGGTTTTCATTCGTCTAATGATGGGACCTCCTACTGTTTTGCAAGGTACCCATCAAGCTGACCTCGACCCACCTTCCCTTCCATTCTGTGTGGGTCCTTTTCGGCCGTGCGACGACCCGTAAGTTAAGTAATGATGCATACTCATGTTTTTCCGTAGAATAAAGGTTGTTTAGACTTTTCTTTTCATCTAGTCCATTTCAGAATTCCAATGTTTCTCACATTCTCTTACTATTGTGTTTCTCGCAGGGATTGCACACGCACATGCACTCGACTCGGGATCATGCCATCAAAGGAAAAAGGCAATCTAGTTCTAACTTAGCATCTCAATTCCTTACAGCCTCTGCAGAGTGCTTCAATTCGGCTATAATCATCATGGGTAGAGATGCAAAACTTTTATGGTGCACGATTTAGCTATCGTAAATGGTTGTTTTATTTAACAGAGGAGCCCTAAGGGTTGTATCCTTAACTCTGTAATGAATAAATTTGAAGCTGACCTCACTATAAGAAACCAGTCAGTCCATTCATATTGGTACGTTGGTGTAAGACATAATTAGGGTTTTAGACTGGATACAAGGTCCTGGTTGTTGTCGAATACGTGAATGCTTCTGTACTTAAATTTACAAGTTGTATATTTATGGTATATCCAAGATTATACATATTGTTTTAAATTTCCAGGGTTTGACATCGAAATCAAAATTGTTAATTAGTTCTTTCTTTCATTACTATGAGGCTATTATATTTCTTGGTCAACTGGTTTATGATATTTCTAAATAAATGTATACTCTGTTTGCGGGATCCCCAGGTAGTCTTTGAGTTTCGTCAGCCCTCACGTCTCTAGTATTTAATCACATATCTTTGTAGGTGTTGACCCTTTGAATTTTTAATTCCATAACTTTATGTATGGTCGCTAGATCTAATCGCTCCTTTTATTATGAATACACACATCTATATATATATATATATATATATATATATATAGATAGATAGATATATAGATATATTTTTCTATTTCCATCTGTAATATAGATATGTAGGTCTCTAAATATATCTATATATGCAATTATGAATTTTATACCTCTATATGTATGTGTACACAGATCTTAAATTGCCACCATACATAACTTTTATTCGATTTCTAGCTTAATAGCTACATGAAAGACTTCCCGCTTATTGTCGTAGTTCTGTATCAATTTACCTACATGCGCATATGCAGACCTATATGTCTCTACGATTCAATTCCAACCACATTTCTCTTGTAACTAACTTTTCTCAATGAATACGATTATAAGGCGAAGTTCATTCTACAATTTTTATCTCATCATATCAGGAATTGAAATCTACAGAATCCAATGTATATCCTTTCAACTAGTATACTCAATAAAACAACATTCATCCAGAACTAACCTAGAAGTTTTCCTTTGATCGAATATAGAGATCAATATCATTCAACCAAATTTTTATCCATCATAATAATCCTAAACAGAATTTATAGATTGTAATCTAATAGATATCCATTTATATAGCATTCATCTAGAGAAGGGACAAAAATAACATATCTAGAATAATACGTTGAAATACAAAGGGAACATCCACGATCCTCCCAACCATATAATAGGACAGCCAAATCACTTGCCCAATTCACCACCTAGCCTAACCATGAATCCATGAGGGTGAACTTGAAATCTCCCCTTCCGAAATGTTCCTCTATATCTATAGTCCTTCCCTTGCCTCACACTCAATAATTCAGTGTTCATAACAGCAAGTACATAGTAGTTTTCTTTTCCTCACATACTAGGCCGCGTCCTGCCTCCTCACATATGCTATTTATCCAAAATATTTTTTCCTAGGTATTTCTTCCCTCCCTTGGGTATTTTTGAAACTTCCTAAATACCTTATTTTCAGGGGATGCCAATGGCCAAATCCCTGATTTTCCACTTGTAACAATCAGCCCAGGGGTAGTTCGAACATGTTCCCCACTAATGGAGTCATGGTCAACTAAATTTAGCATGGCTTCTCCGTTTGTCCTCCTGCAATAATTAAAGAAATATTCTATTTACATACAAGTGTCATATTCAAATAGATTGTTGGGTCAAATCAGGTCTCTGCACAACACTCATAATAATTAATTACAATTTATTAAATTCGAAATTCAGAATTGACATAAATGGCAAAAAAATTCCAAATTTTAGTTTACTAAAAACGGAATAATTTTCTAACAATTTTGAATTTCAAAAAATACTTTATTTTTGGGGATGTCACATCCTTTCCCCCTTCAATAAAACGTTGTCCTCAGTGTTCTTTCCTTTCTTAGAACATAATTGGATGATATTTCCGCAAATCTCCCTCCAACTCCCAAGTGGCCTCCTCAGGACTAGAGTGCTTCCATTGCACCTTTACCTGAGAGAAGACTCTGTTCCGAAATGTTATTTCTCTCTGGTCCAGAGTGCGTAGGGGTTCCACCTAGAACTCGCCTTCTGGTTCTACCTACATCAAGTTCCAATCGATCATATGAGTAGGGTCATGGACATACTTTTTCAACAAGGAGAGATGAAATACATTATGAATTCTTAAATTAGCTGGAAGTGAAAGTTGGTAAGCTACAGGTCCAATTCGAGCTAATATCTCGAAGGCCCCACAAAACTTGGGTGCTAACTTGGCACATTTCCCGAGTTTTAGTGAACTCTTTCGGGCTTTGACCTTTAAGTAAATATGATCTCACACTTGAACTTCTTTTCTAATCTGCATAGCTCTTGTGTCTGTTCTATGATTCTTTTAAGTTATGTTGTACCTTCTTTACCATATTCTCCATTTCTTGGAGCATATATGGTCCAACCATGAGTCTGTCAACCTGGTTATCCCAGCTAATCGGAGTCGTACACTTTCTTTCGTACAATACCTCGAAAGGGATTAACTTAGCCGAAGTTTGGTACCCATTGTTATATGCAAATTCTACCAAGTGTAGATACTCTTCCCACTTGTTTGGTTTTGTTCTTACATACATGTGGAGCATATCCTCTACGATTTGGTTTGTCCTTTCGGTCTGTCCATTCGTTTGTGGGTGATAACTCGTACTAAAATTCATATTAGTATTTAGTCCTGCAAACAATTCCTTCCAAAAAGAGGATGTGAATTTTATGTCTCTATCTTAAACCACCATTTTAGGAATACCATGCAGTCGAAAAATTTCTTTCATAAATATTTCAGCAATGTTTATAGCTTTAAAAGTAGACTTTACAGGAATAAAGTGTGTAGACTTACTGAGTTTATCGATTACAACCATAATCGAATCATTTTGTTTCTGAGTTTTAGGCAAACCTGTTATAAAGTCCAGTGATATGGTATCCCATTTCCATTCTAGCACTGGTAATGGCTGTAATAGGCCAGTTGTATGCTGGTGTTCGGCCTTAACCTGTTGACAATATTGGCACCTAGCCAAGTATTTTGTTGTTTCGCCCTTCATATTAGGCCAGTAAAATAGTTTTCTAAGTGTTGTTATCATTTTATGATATCCTGGATGGCTAGAATACGGTTTCTTATGCACTTCGTCCAAGACTATTAACTTTAACTCTGTTGAATATAGTATGTAAAGTCTGTTTTTAAATCAGAATAGTACCTTCTTGTCGATACTTAGATCTGGTTTATCTGAGTTTGCGGTACTATTTTGTAATTCTACCATTATCTTAGTGTAATTTTCGTCGTTAATACCTATTGTCCTTATTCTCTGTTCCAAATCACTTTCTGCTCTACTGACATTTATTTTGAATAATCCATGGACTCTTCTTCTTAGGGAATCTGCTACCTTATTTTCCTTACCCTTGAAATGTCTTACCTCAAAGTCAAATTCGCTCAAGAAGGATAGCCATCTTGCTTGCCTTGCATTAAGATCTGGCTGACTAAACAAATATTTCACTCTGCTATTATCTGTGAGTAATAGAAATTTTCTGCCCATTATGTAGTGTCATCACATTTTTAAGGAATCTATTACTGCTGCCAATTCTAAGACATGAGTGACGTAGTTTCTCTCATGTTCTTTTAATTTTTGGGACTCATAACAAAGCATGTGTCCTTCTTGAGTTAGGACACCACCTAGTCCTTCTTTACTCGCATCAACATAGAAGGTAAAGTCTTTATCTGGGTCTACTACCTTCAAGATGGGTGCAGTTGTCAATAATTCATTTAGCTTGTTAAAATTGTCTTGGCACTTCTGTGACCAATTAAAATTTTTCCCTTTCTTTTGTAATGATGTGATAGGGTAGGCTATTTTGGAAAACCCCTCTATAAATCTGTGATAATATTCGGTGATTCCCATGAATGAACGGATATCTGCTACATCCTTAGGTACTGGTCATTCCATGATGGATTTTACTTTCTCAGGGTCTACCATAATGCCTTTTGCTGAAATTACATGTCCTATATATTGTATTTTCTTTTCATAAAAGTCAAACTTATCAAATTTTGTGTACATCTTGTGTTTCCTCAACAGAACTGTTCTTAAGTGTTCTTCATGTGCTTCCTCCATTTTAGAATAGACCAGAATATTGTTGATAAATACTAGTACGAATTTGTCTAAGTACTGACTGAAAATATTGTTCATCAGGCACATAAACGTGGTTGGTGCGTTAGTGAGTCCGAAAGGTATGACTACGAATTCATAGTGTCCATATCTAGTTCGAAAGGATGTTTTTCTTATATCTTCATCCTTTATCCTAACTTTATGATAACCGGATCGTAAATCGAATTTTGAAAATATCTTGGCCCCACCTACTGTATCAAACATGTCATTTTTACTAGGTAAGGGGTTCTTGTTCTTAATAGTCATTTTATTCAATTATCTATAATCGATACAAAGTATTAGAGTCCCGTCTTTCTTTTTCACAAAGAGGACTAGTGCCCCCCATGGTGAAACACTTGGTCTGATATACTCTTTGTCCAACAATTCCTGTAATTGTATTTTTAATTTTGTCAATTTTGGTAAACTCATTCGGTAAGGTTCTTTTGAGATAGGGGTGGAACCAGGTAGCAGGTCTATGGAGAAGTCTATCTCCCTTCTAGGAGGTAATTACAGTATCTCATCCACAAACATGTCTCTGAATTTACGTAGGACAACAAAGTCTTCTAACTTTGGATTATCTTCTTTTTCTAACAAATTTGTTACCTAGATGGCATAAACTTGACATCCCTTTCTCATAACTTTCTTGAATTGCATCGTTGAAACTTGTCTAACTGATATAGGTTTTGGTATAGCTTGGGTTGTTCTAGTAGTGCCATAATTGTCTTTATAGTTAAGTTTCTTTGAATAACAATCTATTACTGCTTTGTGCTTTTCCAACCAATCCATTCTGATAATCATATCATAAGATCCTAGTGGTAGGATGTTCAGATTTGTTATGTTTTGACCATCTAAGTTGAACTTGAAATCAGAAATAAAGTCAACTACTTTCCTTTCAGTTCTTGTTGCTAGTTGTACCATCCATGATTTTACATGCTTCAGTTTCTTAAGTTTATTTGACTCTAATACATCAAGAGTAATATAACTTAACGTAGCTCCAGGGTCAACTAAAACATAAATTCAAGTGTTATTGACTTTACCTTTGATTTCTACCACAGAGGACTGGTGGTCAGCTTTCCAGCCATCTATGGCTGCATTTATCCGATGCAGGCTTCTTCCCACGTCACCCACCATCGAGGCTTCCTACAAATTATGAAAAATAGTTATGTTTGTTGAAATTAAACGTTGTCGGTTTCTCCGTAGATGAGGTTCTCCACATTCCCAACACTTTAATGGTTCGCGGGGGTTGTCCCCAAACTTCTTCATTCCGAAATTTATCGATTTACCGCTGCCTTGCGTATTCGAATGGTTGGAGTGAAAATATTTTCTCAAAAATCTATTTGCTTCATTCTGATAAGGAGTTGGCTAGTATCCCATCTTCCATCGGTTCATTCGATCTTGTTTATTATCCTTCCAGGCTTTGGGAAACTCTCCTCATTGTTTATACTGATTGTAGAAAATTCGTGCTTTCATGAATACTTCACTCAAGGATTTGGGGTTGTCAAACTCAATTCTGTCCCTGTAGGACTGTGCTAAACAACTTAAGAATCACTGTATTTTTACCTTATCCTCCCGAATGTAAGGTACGAACCTTAGTAATTCCAGGAATTTATTTATAAGGTCCTCCATTGTCATCTGTCCAAGTCTTAACTCGTAAAATTCTTTTGTTTTCCTTTCATAATAGCTTTCAGATAGGTATTGTTTCTTGAAATATTTCTTAAATTCAGACCATTCCATTTGTTTATCCTTTAGGCCCTTGGCCAATTTCAAGTCTTGCCACCAAATGTCGGCCTTCCCTTTCAGATTCTATATGGCCATTCTGACCTTCATATTCCTGGAATAGTTGTATATCTGGAAGTATTTTTTGATGTCCAATAACCATGCCTCAACTTCTTCTCTTGTTCTGGATTCTCCATCAAACGTAGCTGGTTTAATTTTCTTAAACTCCCCTTCAAGGTGGTCTACTTTTTTTCTCTTTCTGTCTTCTTTTGTTTTGTCCTCAGTTGAGGGTGTACCTTCAGACGAACTGTCTCCTTTTTTTGTCTCAGGTCCAGAGTTCTTGGAAGCCCTCTTGCTAACTTCTTCATTGTTATTATCGTCCTTTGGGATTTTCTTTGTGACTATACTGTGCAACAGGTCTTCCTTTATTTCCTATTGTTCCTGTTGTTCTTTCTTCAGTTTTTCATTATCGGCTTTGAAAACTTGCAGTTCAACAATCAAATTCCTCATTGTTTCCAGAACTTCGGTAGGTGATCTTGTGTCACTATTCTGTCTCTGATTTTCAGGATGCCCTTGTTCTAGATTCCCATCAAGTCTTATTTCCACATCATCCTGAGCTTCCATGATTAATACAAAACAGAAAAGGTTTTATGTTTGTAACAGTAAAAGTTTGTTATTTTTTCCATAACAAAAATATGTGCTAAGTAAATCAGGTGGCAATATTTAAGGTCCAAGTGTTGTAAACATTTTCTCTGATACCATACGTAATATACCTCTAATTTGACATCATTTTTATTTTTTTCTAAGAGGTATTAACCCCCTTTTCACTTACAAAATTTCATAGTTAAGGAGTAGTAACGTTCATTTTGATTACAGATTGGAATTCTGTCATTATAAGGTAACAAGTGACCTCCCTCCATAATTTTCTGGTACAACTCTTCAACACACATAATATACTCATAGATATTAATTATCTAAGTATATTTCCAACTATACCGTAGTATACATTTAGGACTCCAATCTTAACATTCCTATCTTACAAATAAGTTAGCGTGCAACCCTATAACATTGACTCTATGCCCTAAAGGATCCTTCTCCAAGGTGTGTGAATTTTCCATCGTGTGCCACCTAACTTATAATAAAATAGATATACCTAGATATCATGGTACTCACTTTATACTAACATTAACACTTAGGGGTTACTCGTTTAACACAGGGGACATTGTTATGAGTTCGGTGGAACATAAACTAGATAAAAATGTACAGGTAGCTACGGGGCTAGGATTAAAGGTCCAATCACAACCAAAATGACCAAAGCCACGGTCTCAACCTAACTTGTTTGTATTTAATCCCCTCCATCCTGAGAATTTAAGTAGAGTGGCAGGAACATACTGGCAAGACTTAAAGCTCCCTGCGATATTAATTATAGGGATGGTGGCGTACTCCCAAGGTTAATGTTCGGTCTCTATGCCCACTGTGCTATCTCCACCTCAAGTGGTCACATGGCCTCGACCTGTGTTCTTTTCTCATCCGTAATTAAGACAGTTGGGAACATTTTATTTCCAATATTGTTTCTATTTTGCATCCCAGTCTTCTGTGAATACATGGGTCGGTCACACGCCCTCTATGATTCTCAGTCCAAATGAACAGTCGTCCAGGGAAATGCTAGACTCTCTTTGATACTAGAATGCATCCAGAGAACTCTAGTGGTAGCCTTTGAAAGTTAAGTGTTCTCTATACTCGTGACTTCGTTAGCCTGTGAAGTTGCCTTGTCTAGAAGTACATAAGTGTTTTAACTGTATCTTCTGACTATCTAAAACCCTGGTAACGACTTATCACTTGTTTGTAAGATTTTGGGGTGAGGTTTTGATTGAGTTCGATCCTGTCATTTCGCAAATTCTTTTCTTCCGTCTTCTATGAAGACTCCCTTTAAATCCTGAGCGATTTAATATATATATATATATCAAGGGGGTTCTTTGTGTATTAACACTCTAACCAAAAATTGTAACTCGGGCCTTAAATAGCATGGAATCATCATTTTTTTTCTACTGGTTTCTACTGGGTTTTCGGTATGACCAAAATCGTATTTATTCTTTTTTTTTACTTTTCAAGGTGTTTAGTCCTTATGGATTTCCAACCCTCCTGAGATATTTTCTATAATATAACTTAGTTGTTCTTTACTATTCACAAATTAGGGTTATTCTCTGCACGTTGCATGACACTTGGCTTCCGAGTATCTCGAATTTTATTAACTCCCTCATTTGGTTTACTAGTGCCAGTCGTTCGACCATGACGGTTATTACAGGGCAAGGGTGAAGTCTCATATTTACACAGTTTAGTCATTTTGTATTAATTAAGTAGAGTAGGACCCCTGTATGGTTTTAATCCATTATAAAGTTTACAGTTCTTTGATAAATTTTTAATGAATGGTTTGCATTTGTCTAATGATGGGACCTCCTACTATTTTTCAAGGTACCCATCAGTCTGACCTCAGACCACATTCCCTTCCATTCTGTGTGGGTCCTCTCCAGCTGCGCAACGAGCCGTAAGTTAAGTAATGATGCATACTCATGTTTTTCCATATCATAAAGGTTGTTTAGACTTTTCTTTTCATCTAGTCCGTTTCAGAATTTTAATGTTTCTCTCATTCTCTTACTGTTGTGTTTCTCGCAAGGATTGCACACCCACATGCACTCAACTTGGAGTCGTTCCATGGAAGGAAAAAGGTAATTGGGTTCTAACTTAGCGTCTCAATTCCTTACAGCCTTCGCTGAGTTCTTCGATTCAGCTATAATCATCATGGGTAGAGATGCCAGACTTTTATGGTGCACTATTTAGCTATCGTAAATGGTTGTTTTATTTAATGGAGGAGCCTTAAGGGTTGTATCCTTAACTCTGTAATGAATAAATTTGCAGTTGAACTCACTGTAAGAAACCAGTCGGTCCATTCCTATTGGTATGCTAGTGTAAGACATAATTAGGGTTTTGGACTGGCTACAAGGTCCTGGTTATTTCCGAATATGCAAATGCTTTTGTACTTAAAGTTTCAGGTTGTATATTTATGGTATATCCAATATTATACATACTGTTTTAAATTTCCAGGGTTTGACATCGAAATCGAAATTGTTAATTAGTTCTTTCTTTCATTACTGTGAGGATATTATATTTCTTGGTCAACCAATTTATGATATTTATAGATATATGTATACTATGTTTGCGGGATCCCTGGGTAGTCTTTGAGTTTTGTCAGCCCTCACATCTCTAGTATTTAATCACAGATCTCTATAGGTGTTGACCCTTTGAATTTTTAATTCCACAAATTTATGTATGGTCGCTAGATCTAATCGCTCCTTTTATTATGAATACGCACGCGCGCGCGCGCACACACACACACACACACACACACACACACACACACACACACACACACATATATATATATATATACAGTAATTTTATTGAAACATATTCTTCTATAATTCACATGCTTGATATATATATATATATATATATATATATATTTTGTTCTATTTCCAACTATAATATAGATATGTAGGTCTCTAAATATATCTATATATGCAATTATGAATTTTGTACTTCTATATGTATGTGTATACAGATCTTAAATTTCCACCATACATAACTTGTATTCGATTTCTAGTTTAATAACTACATGAAAGACTTCCCACTTATTGTCGTAGTTCTATATCAAGTTACCTACATGCACATATGCAGACCTATATGTCTCTGCGATTTGATTCCAGCCACATTTCTCTTGTAACTAATTTTTCTCAATGAATACGATTATAAGGCAAAGTTCATTCTACAATTTTTATCTCATCATATCAGGAATTGAATTCTACAGAATCCAATGTATATCCTTTCAACTATTATACTCAATAAGACAACATTCATCCAGAACTAACCTAGAAGTTTTTCTTTGATCGAATATAGAGTTCACTATCATTCAACCAGATTTTTATCCATCATAATAATCCTAAACAAAATTTATAGATAGTAGTCTAACAGATATCCATTTATATAAGATTCATCCAGAGAAGGGACAGAAATAACATATCTAGAATAAAATGCTGAAAGACAAAGGGAACATCCACGTTCCTCCGAACCATAGAATAGGGCAGCCAAATCACTTGCTCGGTTCACCCCCTAGTGTGACCATGAATCTATGAGGGAGAACTTGAAATCTCCCCTTCCGAAATGTTCCTCTAGCTCTATATTCCTTCCCTTGCCTCACACTCAATAATTTAGTGTTCATAACAGCAAGTACATAGTATTTTTCTTTTCCACGCATACTAGGCAACATCCTACCTCTTCACATGTGCTATTTATCCAAAATATTTTTGCCTAGGTCTTTCTTCCCTCCCTTGGGAATTTTCGCAGCTTCCTAAATCCCTGATTTTCAAGGGCTGCCAATGGCCAAATCCCTGATTTTCCACTTGTAACAATCATCCCAGGGTTAGTTCCAACATGTTCCCCACTCATGGAGTCATGGTCAGCTAAATTTAACATGGCCGCTCCATTTGTCCTCCTGCAATAATTAAGACAATATTCTATTTACATACAAGTGTCATAGTCAAATAGACTGTTGGGTAAAATCAGGTCTCTTCCCAACACTCATAATAATTAATTACAATTTACTAAATTTGAAATTTGGAATTGTCATAAATGGCAAAAAAATTCCAAATTCGAATTTACTAAAAACAGAATAATTTTCTAACAATTTTGAATTTCAAAAAATACTTTATTTTTGGGGATGTCACAATAACAATTCCATTTTATCCTCCTCTGAATCATCTTTCCAATGACTATAATCTTTCCCCAATTCAATATTTGAGCTAAAAGTTATGGCTTCCTAAAAAAAATTCACATTCAGCCCCTTTTGTTTTTTTTTGCAATAGAATCTTGTCGAAATATTCCAGAACTCCTTTAATAGATACAAAATTCCAATTCTGCATCGGTGCTTCCTTCAATCCACTTTCCTTATGACCATGGCTCTAAACCACATGATTATTCACTCTTTATCTCCTTCCTCTATATTCTTATACACAGGAGCTTGTTCAAACATAATGTCTGAGGGATTGGTTGATACTAGGCCCTTCACACCTTTAATTGACCCATTTACCTTATCATGAGACCGGTGCTAGGACCAACTCCTCTGAAATTTTTCCTTCATCTATTCTCCCTTTTCAATCTTCCAACTTCTCCTAGAGTAAACTTCGTTGAAACCCTTCTATTAGCTCCACTATCAAATCAGACGGTCGAGATTTGATATCCCATCGAATGGGCGATCTCGGCACATCTGGAGGCTTCAACGATATCGACGGTCATGACTTAATAAGACTTTGAGATAGACAACCTTAATCAATTCACTACTTTGGTGATCTGGGACTCTAAAACATTACAACTCCCAAGTCGCTCAACTCCCTCGTAGTGATACTCGTCGAAGCTCTTACCCTATCCTTCCACTATTAAATCAAATGGTCACAAGAACTCCCGGAGGGTCTCATATCAATGGACCGCATGAATTCGATACTCCAGGACTTTGGGACATTACAACTCTCAAGTTGTTCAACTTCCCTGGAGTGATACTAGTCGAAGCAGTGATAAAGTGACGATGACCGCTTACCTTCAGTTAACTCCTCCTCTTACGCTATCCTTCCACTAGTTGATCCAACGATAATGAATTAATCAAGCATCAAGATGGAAGGTCCTTATTCATTTTGGGACTTCAACATTCTGGGACTCCAAGATATTACAAATATTGAGTTGTTCAACTCCCCCAGAGTCATATCAACCAAAATGCTTACACCATCCTTCCACTACTTGATCTAATGGTTGAGAAAGGTCTCAAAGGGATATTACATCGATGTTCTGCATGAATTCATGACTTTGGTATTGGACACTTTTGTTGGTAGAGACGTTGGACACCCTTCTAGGCCATACTCTTAGAGACGACATGACATGTTGATGTCACCTATGGTGATGTGAACTGATGGCATTTGTGTCACATGTCACTAAAAAGTGAACAGTTTAGGGTCCAAAAGGTATTGAATTGGTGTGACATGTGTCCCCACATAATACCTTGGCCACATGGAATATGACACATCATCAATCAAATGGACGGTCCACCATCTCTGCTCTAGATCTAATGGCCAACATTACTTATGAATACTTCCATCGATCTAACAATCGACGAGATTTTTGGAATCTGTGTTATAGTAGTTCTAAAATGGTTTTATTCTCCTGGAGTTAACTTCCCGAAGTGGTTAATGTTGGATGACCCTGACCAACGACTGATATTTCACCCAAGCCTCCCATCAAATCGGATGGTCGACGGGAGTTTGCAACTTCAGAGTTTTCAATGCTTCTTCCCTCTCTCCCATAGTCACTGAAACGACGAAGTTCTGGAGTTTTACATCTCTTTCTTGGCTTTGATCAAAATTTTTGATCTCTCCCAATATCCAAAAGGGACAACCACTAATCTACTATCCTTCACAAAGGATCACTTTCTGCACCACACTCTAACTTTTGTGCGATCTCTACAGTGCTATATTTCAGGATCTTTAAGATCACAAGGACATATCGATTTTTAACCATAATACCTTGTCCAAAAATCCATCCCATACCAGTTCAAAGTTTTAACCTGAAGCTATAATACCAATCTGTAACGTACCCAACCACCCACAGGTCGGGCACACTACTTCAAGCTCGCTTCTAAACTAATTTTGAATCCTGATCAAATTTTTAATTAATAAAGATGCATGAAATATTCGCATGCATAGATCAATATTCAAGCTACAATATAAAATAAATTAACCATATATCGTGCACCATAATAACCAGCAAGCATGCATATTATAGATATGAATTTCATAGATAAATAAATACACAGCAGAAATAAATATATAGGTAGATGAAACCACAAAAGTGAGATCACTTAACTCTAATGAAATGAATCATCAACTGGCTGCAGAACATGAATGCTCCACCCAACCGTAAACATTTTTGTTCCAAGTCTCAACAACAATGTCATCCCCAAGCCATGGCTATGAGTCCACAAGGACAGTTCTAGGGTGTCATTTAGCTTTCCAAACCACTCAGAGCTCAATCTTTCATAGGCTTCTTAGCACACACAGCAATCCAAAGTACACCATCTCTCTTCTACCCAGCCTGCAAAACCCAAGAGAATGGACCCCCTTCTCTTCCACATAGTCCCTCAGGTTGTCCACCTCCTCCCAGATCTCTAGTGCATCTGGTCAAGAATCTCCATGTTGGGACTCTCAAGATTCACATTTGTGGGAAAAACGTAACGCATGCCAATTCATCTTAGACATGCAGGCATTGATTCATGTCTAGACTACACTAGCAATCAATAATTCGAACCAAACCATGGCTCCTATCCATAATTCTATTTTCTCTCCCTAGCCAAGATCGAAAGGAATGAAGAATTAAGAGTGGGTGAAAGAGTGAATGGAGAGAGAATAGAATGAAAGATGTGAAAAATGAACAATTGACAATGAGTTAGTGAGTGAATTAGTGAATAAGAATCCTCCAATCATCCCACAAGATGGGTTTATATCTTTACTTGCAAATCAAGAACCACGTGGACTTCCCCAAGAAGTTCATGTAACCACTCCTCTCCATTAAAAAATTATGGGTAGATAAAATATAAAATAAATACTTATCCCCTCAAGCCCCCTCTATTATGGAATCATAGCCCCATATAACTCTTGTCCTTGTTCGTCTAGTAGCCAATGATGTATTTATTATTAATACTGATCAAAAAATTACATTTCCCACGCACACTAGCCTCTTTCAATTGTTTGGGCACTCTGGCCTTTCATAGATTAACAAAATAAATTATTTAATATGGGGCTAAAAAACCTAGGGTGTTACATCTCTTGAAGCTATATCTCCTACAATCTCTCAACAATCACTCCTTAATTCACTCAACAAATTGATCTCAATATCACAAATATCTCTATGAGATATGAATACAAAAACAAATTAAACAATAAATAAATCTAGAACATACAAATGAATCATTGCATGTAAAATGAAATGAAATATAAAAATGGTATAGACATCATGAAAATAATAACAAATAAATAAATCTTGTTAGATTTATGTAATATTAAATATATAAAACTTGTCAATTATAACACATTAATTTATACAATATAGAAATCAAGTTTTAGTGATATTGAATATGCAATTTGGAAATTTATAATATGTGATCTTCATTTGCTTGCTACACATGATAAGTGTAGAATAATTGTTAAGTTCCAATGAAATCTCATCATGTTTATAACAAAACTATTCATAGAACACAAGAAAATATTAAATTATTTATATTCTTATAACATATTCTTATCATGCCTGCATGGGTGTAGACCAATTGGCAAGTGTCGTGTAAATGGAAGGAAATATGTAAAAAGAGATCTGAAGTTCGATTCTCACCCCGATTTATTCGGAGGTGTGATTGTGGGTGGTGTGATTCTCCCTAGGGGTTATAAGGCAACCAGTAGGGTTCGACTCTGTGTTATGTGAGTACGATACTATCGTTGTTACCGATTCCCCTAGTTACAAAAAAATAAAAAATAAAAAATATATATATTCTTATCATAAAAGTATTTCACTACATTGGTCTTTTCTCCTGGTTGTAGCGTCGGTAGCAACCTATTCTCCCTAAAAAAATTAATCATCCTACTTTGTATTTTAGTTATTCATTAGTAGGTGTCAATCTATAAAGATGTGAAACAAATATGTTGTTGCGTGGGATATCTTGTAAGAAAAGCAACATATCTAACTCCCACAATATGGTACAATCTTATATATAACAACAATAATTGTTAGTAGTCATATAACCATTTCAATATACCTCCCACTATCAAACCAACAAATCCTCCATTAAAATTTTCATAACATCAAGCGCTAGTCCTCTCTATAATTTGAAATTTGTTTTAATTGAATATTTCATCAAAATATTATATTCTTGTTTTTATCTCTAGCTATCATTTATGTCAATTCATTGCCAAAGATATATATTTTTTGCTAAATAATATCATGGAATATGCAGCCCGATGAAATTGGATCTACTCATAGAAAAATGTGGAATTATATATATATATATTTGATGCAAATTATGCATGATAGATCTGGAGGTCCACAATTTAAATTCTATTTCTTTTTTTGTTGACGTAGTGTGTGTGTGTGTGTGTGTGTATTTGATGCCGATTGTGCAAGATATATTTGGAGTTATCTTTGGTCACAATTTTTTATGTTGCACCCTAATGAAAATCATTACATCATAGTGTTTTATTGTGCTCCATAACTTACAAGTCTACCTTGTTGTTTATCATACTACTTGATGCAGGAGCATCGCTCACTCATCAAGCAAGCCAGTGCGTGGAGAAGGGAAAGGCAGTTGGACAAGCCAACAAACTTATTTTTGAATTTTGCCTTGATAGTTGTTGTGCCAAGCATTAATGAGTTAATGTAATGAAGCGCACTTGTATTGTAATTAGATAGGAAGGCATTTAATAGTTTTAATGTTGTTAGATAGGAATTTATTGTAGACTTGATAGTTTCAGATTTCGAGAGGGAAAATGGAATATAGGCACCCTCCTTTGTATGATTGTATTATTCATGATCAAACAGGAGCAGAGAAGAGAACTTGTGGAGAGCCCTCATGTACAGATTGGATTAATAGAAAGAGCTTTTGATTCAATTTCATGACTGCTGCTATTTTCTCTGTGTATGTTGCTTCTGTACTTGTGAATGTTTATTTCCTTTGTATGCATTTGCTTTGAATATGTTGTGCATGTGTTCTCAGATATTTGTTGAATTCTGTGAGACACGGGAATGAGGTTCAATTGTTTCTCTGTCTGAGCCAGGAGATTCCTGCATAAAGTGCAGTTGAATTCCTCTGCATAGAGTGCGTTGAGGAGGCTAGACAGTTGAACTTTTGTTCTCATCTGCCCAGAAGTTGAATTGGGTTATTCGAGCCGTGAAGGATAAGTGCAGGTCGATGTTGGAATCTCGGTGGGAAGTCTGAGGAAAGGAAGGCAGGGATTACTGTAGCTGGAAGTGCACAGAGTCCAGAAGTTCCAACGCTTAGGGAGTGATTGGACGTCGAACGCAAAGAGTACACCAACCTGCAGTTGAAGGAGTGGGAGAAATCAAGCTCAGGAGGGATAGTTCCTTTCCGTTGCGGTGGGAACAAACCCAGGAGAGATCTGAACTAAGAAAAGATTTGAAGCAGAGTATATCTCAAGACAGGGGATCAAGAGTCATCGCATATCGACATTCGGCGGTTGTCGAGGCAAGGCGCAGGCTCGTTGAAGTTGTGAGTCACGATTTCCTGAGTTATTCGGAGCCGTTGATCTCCACAGGACAGGTGGCGTGAGATCCCAAGAGATCGGGGTTCGGCATTCAGGGTTTTCAACCTCAAGAAAACTTACATCGTCGATTTGAGATCCACGAAATCCCGAGGGTGACGTGGCAGTGTGGGGCCACAGGTACGAGGGGATTCCAGGTGGCATTGTATCGGAAGACCGGCACCTCGGAGCTCGGGGTTTGGAAAATCAGATCGTTGACAACACAAGTGTCGATTTCCCGATAGGGAAATCCCTGACGAGTGAAGGCGTTGACCTTTGACCGATCAAAGTTCGGGGTTCGGGGTTTTGTTTTGCAGGAGATTGTGTAACAAGGTTCGCGATCCCGCAAATCCTGATTCCCTGAGAAACGAAGGGGAGACCGGCGAAGTAGAGCTGTGGGTAGTGATAACTCTCGAGAGGAGTTGGAGGAGCATTCACGCTCTTCGGGCCGAGGATAGTGAAGGTCCTGGTGAGAGGCGAGTTGGACCGTGAGGGTTGCAGGTTTGCACCACTACTTGTATTGTACAGGTTGTTAAGTATCATAAAATTAAAATTTAGTAGGCTCCATGATTAATTCATTTTCAATTTCAATGTAGAATATGAAAGTGTTAGAATGATTCGAAAATTTTCTCAAAAGTTGAGTTCATTTCACATCTGATATTGTTTCTTCTAATTCAAGAACTTGGGAACCCCTAAAAAACCAATAAAATTTGTAAACTCTAAACTATA
Organism: Picea engelmannii; assembly: GCA_009831015.1. Classification (NCBI taxonomy): domain Eukaryota; kingdom Viridiplantae; phylum Streptophyta; class Pinopsida; order Pinales; family Pinaceae; genus Picea; species Picea engelmannii. Next base: position 459,109 of record ML782913.1, read on the forward strand.
ATTCAAAATCACCCTTATTCACCTATCATTGTTTCTCTGTTAAATATAAAGTCAATGTATAATACAATCTACCACAATACTACACATCATACTTGGTTGCACTTGTAGGCAACACATACATACAAAAATATTAATAATATTGAAAAACCAAAAAAATTGCAAAACAAAAGTCTTATAATTTCAAAATGTACTTGTTATACTTATAATGGTTTCCAAATTGCACCTCGCTTAAAAATTTTAGAAATTATTTTTGGCTTGTTATATTCTTTGCAGTGAAATTCGATTCGAGGTAGATCAACTGACGATCAAAGGTTGAGGTGGATCGAAAACAAGTCGAAGGTTGAGGAAGTCAACCAAGAAAAGTTGAAGTTGAATATATCGATGAAAAGTCAACTAGCAGGAGGTCGAAGTGTGGGCATGAGACGACCGACTAGAGACCGAATGTAGGTCAGCTAGTAGTCGACTGGTAACTGGACTTGGAAGTCAACTGTAACAAAATGTCGGGATTTACAGAACTTGTATCTAATGATATGCACAGATCTATAACTGTTTTTGGGCGCCAAATATTTAGGGTTTTTCCTGTTGTAAAGCCTATAAAGAGGCATTTTGTAACACTGTAAAGGGTAATTGTATAATGCACTTATGAAGGTTAATGCATGTGTAAATTGTAGGTTATTGAACATACATATGTAAGACAAATTGGCTACAATATTGTTCTTGCATAAGAAAGAGGGTATGATGTCAATTGTGTCTTAGGTGTGGACAAGGGTTAGACATGTAACCTTTTATTTTGATTGAATAAGACAATAAGAGAGAAGAAATCTCAAAGGAATTTTGGTTTCTCCCGATTAAGGCTTCCAGGGTAAAATCACGGTGTACTGTGTGATTGCTTGTTTCATTTACATTCTTGATTAAATTCTTCTTCTCTTATGCTAGGATTAGTGTGGAAGTTCCCTGTATTTCCTGGCATGTGGTATCAAAGCTTAGGTTTTCCATGACAAGTGAGTTTTTAGAGCAGTGATATGCTTTAGCGAGTATATAAGATCTTGATTTTCCAATCTTGAATCTTAGAACTAAACCCTAGGTACAATTAGACTCGTAAGTCATAAATTGTGTTAAAGATCATGGTAAAGAATGGCTAGCACTTCCAAAATAGAGATAGAAAAATTCAATTGCCATAATTTTGAGCTTTGGAAGCTTATTATGGAATATCTTCTTATGTATTGAGAACAATGGACAATGGTTTGTCCAGGTACCTAATCAACAGGCATGTCGATGGAAGAACGAGAGAAACTCGAAAGAAGAGAAAGAAGTACAATCTGACTTTGTCTTGCATATTTGGTGTTGTTGAATGTCTCTCATGAAGATTTGGCCAAGAAAATGTTGGGCAAGTTGAGAAGCTTATACCAGTTGAAATATCTATTAAATAAGTTGTTTCTCAGAAAGAAATTGTATTTTCTGAGGATGAGTGATGGTACTTCGGTGACTGAGAATTTAAATGCGTTTAATATTGTGTTAATCTAGTTATCATCTGTGGATATTAAAATCACTGATTAGGAGAAGTGTATCATCCTATTATGATATTTTATAGACTCATGGGATAACTTAGTCATGGATATTGGGAGTAATACAAACACATTAGCGCTAAAGGATGTGGTTGTTTCTCTGTTGTCGGAAGAAATGAGAAGGAAGAATATGGAAGGATCGACCAAATATGCTCTAGTAGTGAGAGGTCGACTGGTAGACAGAGATAAAGGAATATTTCTGGTAGAAAGTTCAATTCGAAGGGTATATCTAAATCCCTAGCTCATTCAACGTGAAATGTTGGAAATACGGTAAAGTTGGGAATTATAAAAAGGATTGTAAGTCAAAGGAAACAAAAGTCAGTGTTGGATCTGACGAGAAGCAATTGATTGAGAGGAAGACAACCTCAGAGAACGGAGGCGATGTCTATCTGGCATTGAGAAGTACACAATTGGATTAAGATGTTTGGTTGTTCGAATCAAGAGAATCCTATCATATGACACCACATAAAGAATGGTTTTGTGAATATGAGCGATATGATGGGGGTGATGTGTTCTTGTGGGATGACTCAACAATAAGAATTGTCGGATAGGGAAGAGTTTGAATGACACTGCAATATGGGATGAAACAAACCCTCCCAAGTGTGCTACACATTCCGGGTTTGGCAAGAAAATTGATATCTTTCAGCAAGATGAGTGATGCATGTGTCCATACTTTGTTTCAAAATGATTTGTGCAAGATGGTTAGAGGTGCGATGATCTTAATTAAAGGAGTTCAGATTGGTACCTTGTACAATTTTTTAGGGAATGTTGACTCGAATGGATGCAACAACATCATTGCTCCTAAAATAGACTTGAATTGACTCGATGTCGACACAACTTGACTCGAATCGAGCCAAATCGGTTCAAACTGACTCGACAATAGAAGATGATATCGATCTGACCAGGTTATGGCACAACAGAATGGTACACATTGAAGAAAAAGGAATTCGATATATGCAAAGAAAAAGTATGGTTGAAGGATTTCCTGAATGTGGCTTAGAAGTTGACTTTTTTGAACATTGCATATATGGAAAACAATGTCAGGTGAGGTTCCCATCTAGAGTGATAAGAGAAAATGAGATTCTAGAACTAGTGCATAGTCGTGTATTTGGCCCGATTACAGTGCCTTCACTTGGTGGATCCCTGTATTATGTCTCCTTCATAGATGATTTTTCTAGGACAACATGGATATATTTCCTGAGGAAAAAATCATCGGTTTTTTAGAGATTTAAGGAGTTTAAATCTCTTGTGAAAACCAGACAGAAAAGAGGATTAGAATTTTGAGGACTGACAATGGTGGTGAATTATGTCGAAAGGAATTTGATCAGTTATGTAAGCAGTGTGTCATAGCATGCCAAAATACCACACCATATACCCCACATCAAAATGGATTTTCTAAGAGAATGAAAATAATGTTGATGGATAAGGAAAGGAGCATGGTCAATGGTGTTAGGATCGCACAAGAATTATGGGCAGAGGCAGTTAATACTATAAGACATATGGTAAATATGAATCCTTTGCCATCTCTAGTCAACACAAATCCAGATGGGGAATGGTCTGGTAAGAAGCCTTCAATGGCACATCTCAAATTATTTGGCTGTGATGCATTTGCGTATGTTCCCAACGAGAGGAGGAGCAAGCTAGACAAGAAGGAAGTCAAGTGTATTTTCATCGGATATAAATAAGATATGAAAGGATATAATATATGGGATCCTGCATCAAGGAGAATAATGTACAGTCGAGATGTGGTCTTCAGAAAGTTGGAGGTAAACCCGATCCTTAAGAAGGAGTTCAGATCGAGAATAATCCTGATATGGTGTGGTTTGAACTGAGACACAAAGAAGATGATTCAGATAGGTTGACTAAATCTAAGGTAGAGTGGAACAATTGACTATGGTGATAAAGAGGTCGGAAAGAATAAGAAAACCATTTGAGACGTACAATTCACCTAAATTTAGTTATGCACTTGTGCTAACTGCCATCGACGATGAGCCCAAGTCAGTCGGTGAGGAAGTTGACTCGATAAAGGGTAAACTCTAGAAGGACGCCATGGTAAAAGAGATGGAATCATTATACAAGAATGAGAAATGGGATTTAGTCAAGTTACCTAGTGGAAGGAATCTCATTGCTAGCAACTGGGTGTTCAAGAAGAACATGAATGTTATAGGACAAGTCAAGAAGTTCAAAGCTCGACTGCTAGAGAAAGGTTATTCTCAAGTCGAGGGAGTCAACTTCGGTGAGATTTTTTCCCTTGTTGAAAAACTAACTTCCATTAGAGAACTACTGTGTCTAGCTGCAACATTCGATCTGGAGATAGAACATCTGGATGTGAAGACAATGTTCTTACATGGGGACCTAGAAGAAGAAATATGCATGAAACAACTTGAAGTATTTGTAGTAAAGGGAAAGCAAGAGTTGGTGTGAAAACTCAAAAGATCCTTTTGTGGTATAAAGCAATATTCAAGGATGTCGTACCAAAAATTTGACACTTACATCCTTAGTTTGGGATTTGTGAGAAGAAAAATTGATCACTGCATATATTCCAAGGAAGAAGGTTGAAATTTCATATGTGTAGCTTTGTATGTCGATGAAATGTTGTTGATTGGAAATAACATGGGTGTAATAAAGGAGGTGAAGAAGCATTTATCCTCCAAGTTTGACATGAAGGATATCTATGCATCTAACTTCATTCATGGAATGGATATTAAGAGAGATCGAGTCTATAGAAAGCTCTGTTTGAATCAGAGGAAGTATATTGAAATAGTTCTGAAACGATTCAACATGAAATATTGCAAACCGATGAAGGTGCCAATTCCAATGGGAGAAAGGCTTACTACTAAACAATGTCCAAAAACAAAGGAAGAAATAGAGGACATGGAACATGTTCCCTATGCATGTGTTGTTGGTAGTCTAATGTATGTGATGGTCTGCACTTGGCCAAACAGTTCCCATGTAGTCGTAGTGTTGAGAGGGTACATGTCGACACCTGGAAAGGTGCATTGGACAATTGTCAGGAGAGTATTCAGATATTTGTGTGGCATGAAGGATTATGACATATGCTACCAAAGAAATCCTAGAAGTTACAATGGTAAATTAGATATACATTTGATCTAGGTGGATATTGGTGGCCACCCACCTATTCCAACTAGCTCCTATTGTCCATTTTTAGTTCAACACGTTCTTTTGTACTTCTTTTTAATTGTGGGTTCTACACTTCTGGGGATTTTTGAATCCCTTCACATCTTCTAGGTAGATACTGGTGGCCTCTCTCCTAATACAACTAGCTAATTTTGTATGTTTTCATGTCAGCACATCATGTTGTACTTCCACGACCATTTTGGAGCCCTAAACAGTGTTTTTTTTTGCTCACCACAGTCAATCTATAAACGAACTCAGAGTTAGACAGGGTAATTTGTATTACTCTAAAATACCTTTTGAACAAGCTATCACACACCTAAAATGGAGGTCGTATGCAAAAGTTACGACCCTGAGAAGTTCAGGTACCAACTTACCCATAGGGGCCCACATGACTTTTGGCGTTTCACCTTCTAGGGTTAGGTTTTTGGATGTATAGGGTTTTGGAATTCATGAGTAATATCAAAAAGGCCTATTGAGACTCATTGTAATCTTTCTTCTCAAACGGATGTGCATAGCAGCCACATCTCTTCTTAGAGATAGATATCTCCATTCAACTAAGTGTTTCAATTCTGCAGTTTTACAATTTCATCCTATTTCATTTATTCAATAGAAGATAATGTTCACCGTATATCTGTGGTGTTCTTCATATCTTTGTGTTTATTTTATTCATTCTATTAATCAATTCGTTCCATTCCTAAATCTGGATCAGTGGTATCAGAGTAGTCTACTCTTCATTTATTTTTCTTCATGCATGTCCCTGACAAGATTTGGGTACAAGAAGTTGGGACTCGAACCAATCAAGTCATTGCAATATCAGTCGCACTAAGCCTGACAACAACCCATGGGGGATGATAATAAAGATGATGGAGCATGAGACCCTATTAAAATGTTTATCAAGGAAGCCCTCGCGTGACAAAGGAATAAAATGATGGACAACTTTGTGTAGATCCTCTGATGGCTACCCATAGGAGAAGCATCTTCATCAAGCTTCCATGCAACCCCCTTCAAGGTACAGGTAAATTTTGATATTCCATTATTTGAAGGACTGATAGATGCAGATGATGTAGATAAATGGTTGAATCTGCTCGAAAGGTATTTTTCAGTCCACAATTTTTTCGATAGGGAAAAGATTACTTTTGCACTCCTCAAGTTCGTCCCCCATGTAAAGGACTAGTGGGATACTTACTTTGAGCAAATATTTGTAGAGGAATCTACATTATTTGTGGTTTCCACTACATGGGATTCTTTGCGGGACGCCATTAAAGAACAACACTACCTTGTTGGAAGCTACAATGACCAGTACACTAGATTTACCACCCAACGTGAAGAAAGGGACCAAAAAGTACCATAATTCACCAATATTTTCCATACCCTATGGACCAAATTGGGTATCAAAGACCCTGAGCGACACATGGTGCTCCAATACCCTGGTTGTTTGCATAGATACATTCAAACATAAATGGAATTTTTGGACATCGCCTCATTGGGCACGAGTTATAGATACACTATCAAGATCGAGCATAAATTGAAACAAAAGAGGCGAGAGTTTGGATCTGCAAACTTCTCACAGTCGAAGTAAGGCAAAGGTGGGCCCAACCCACACAACAAGGGATTGAGCCTAGATGGTCACTCTCATGACAACCATTCCAAGCCGCAACACAATAAGGGAAATGAGAAGACGAAGAAGAACATGAGAAAATAGCATGAGTACCAACATAGTTACCAACTTATCGAGAACTCTACAGAGTTCTCATTTTGGGGGGGGTCAAGTTTTTTACTCCATTTTTAAAAATGGTGCTACCGGTAGCACCCCCCTCCATATTTAGGTGGTTTTTTGATATTTTAAATTTTCTGATACATAAGGTTTCCACTTTGTTTTTTTAAATGCTCGTTTTTTCATTTATTTTCAAATTGTTCAATTTTTTTTTATTTTTTCTCAACGATGTTTTTTCATCTATTTTCAAACTTTTCTATTTTATTTTTATTTTTATTTTTATTTTTATTCAATTGAGTTTTTAATCATATTTTCATGCTTCATTCAATGTTAAAAATGTCGTACACCATTTAGTTTTTTGAAATTATGATTTTTCATATAATTATATGTCCTTAATTAAGTTATGGTTCCATACATTTTAAATATAGTGGAAAATATCATTTTAACACATTTTTTTTACCTTACTTCAATACATAGAAAGTAATTGTAGTTAAATAACACTATTTTTAAATATTTAGCAAAAAAATATAATTCATTTTTTTGGATCAATTAAAAACTAAAAAAAAAACAAGAAAACAAACA
>ML782913.1:467416-493532 GCA_009831015.1 Picea engelmannii
TTTTTAACATTTTTTTTTTTTTTTTTGTACTGGGGAATCGACATACTCGCGTCGATCCCGGTCCGGCTACCACTATAACCCCAGGTGCAACCACCCAGCCCGCAAGAATGGAGCACGAGTAAACCCGAGTGAGAATCGAACATGAGACTTCATTTTTACAAATTTCCTTCCATTTACATGGCACTTGCCAATCCTTCTACACCCGTGCGGGCACAACATTTTTAACATTGGATTAAACATGAAAATATGATTAAAACCAAGATTGAATAAAAATAAAATAGAAAAGTTTGAACTATAACGATGTTATAATATAACGATGCTATAATATAACGATGTTATATTATAACAATGTTATAATATAACAATATTATATTATAATATAGGGAGATCCCACATATCGCCCCAGCCCCCGCAAATGTTGCCTAGGTCCCATAGATATTATAACATTGCTATATTACAACAATGCTATAATATAACAATGTTATATTATAATATTGTAACATTATTAACATATTATATAGTTTCATATTTATTTTCAAAACACACATTTAAATAAATGTGTAGCTTAGGTAATATTAGTGGTAACATTAGTGTTTTTGTTATATTATAATATAACATTGTTATATTATAACAATGTTATAATATAATAATATAACATTGTTATATTATAACAATGTTATAATATAATAATATAACAATGTCATATTATAATATAACAATGTTATGTTATATTATAATATAACATTGTAATACTATTAACATATTATATAGTTTTATATTTATTTTCAAAAAATACATTTAAATAAATTTGTAGTTTAGGTAATATTAGTGTTTTTTTTTTGGTTTTTTTTTACATGTTTTTGTAAATATTTTATTGAATTTTGATTATTTTTTTTTAAAGATTGAAGTGATTTTTTGCTTTTTTTAACAAAACAAATTATTTTTGTTTTTAAAATTATTTTTTTTGAGAGAAATTTTATTTATTTTTAATTTTTTTCTAGTTTTTATTTGTTTTTCACTATTTTGTTAGCTCATATGTTTTGAATATGGTCAATATAACAATACTCTTAAGAAGTTATTTATGTTTCATTCAATGTAACTTGTAAAAAATGACATTGAATTTTTAAAGTATATTGTGATATTTTCATGGCATTATGTATTACCTGCTGCTTTGCGTGATAATAACATTTAAAAAGTAAGGATTTAAGGGTTTCTTTTATGATTTTGTTTACAATAATGTTGAGTTATTTTACCACATTATAAAAATGTGTCATTTTCATACCCCAATTTTAGAATGGGTGCTACCGGTAGCAGTACTTTTCAATTTGATGGTTGATTTTGAGGTTTTGGTTTTAATGGTACCAAGTGATAAAAATACGATTTCAAATGATCTCAAAATTTAACGTTTTGAAAAGAAAAAAAAATCAAAAACATCTTATTAGTTTTTAGGTGTTGATTTTAAGGTTTTTCTGAGCTACCATCTAAGTTTTGAAGCCCATGTTTGAAAAATGTAGTAATTTTGGCCTCGTTTTAAAACATGGTGCTACTGGTAGCACCACTTTTTGATTTGGGGGTTGATTTTGATGTTTTTTATGAAAAAATATGGATTTTTTGGGGCAGAGTTCTTGTTTTGAGGTCACAGTTCTCATTAAGTTGGTAACTACATTTACCATAAAATCCCTTGGCACAACACGGAAGAGTGACGCTCCAAGAAGTCACTCGTGGCTGAGCTAAAGGCTTCCAAGTAAGAGGATGATTTTGATTCTAAATCAAATCTAGAAGGAGAGAAGTGAATCATCGATGTTGAATCTAGTGTCATTGTCTGTACAACCAAATTCCAGCGAAGCAAACCAGAAGAACAAGAGGAAGGAGAATGCCTATTTCACTCACAGATGTGGGTAAAGGGGGCTCTGCTTCATTTCATTATCGATAGCAGTAGTGAGAAGAACCTTATCTCACCAGAGTTATTCAAGTGCCTAGACCTGCCGACGACACTGCACCCACAACCCTACACCATCGGTTAGCTTCGTCAATGAAGAGATATATGTGTCATCCAACAATGTCGTCTACCCTACAATGTCAAGCCTTTCAAAGATGAGGTATTGTATGATATTTCTCCTCATGAATTTTGTGATGTTATTTTAGGACAACCATATATGTGGAATCATCATAATTTGTATGAGTCTAGACCCCGTAGTGTTATTATTACTTTGGGTAGACAATTGTACAATATACTAGAGGTAGTGTTGTCTACTACTATTTCTTTAATCTCTGCTAAGCAATGCAGTAGGGTCATTTCACAGACCGGGAAGTTCATCTTCTATGTGATCTGTGCCCACAGTAAGTAAAATTTCTCTACCACATCTATGGCCCCTACACAGAGCCTATATTTGTAGAATATGTAAGTGGATGGGATCGTGGAAGAATAAAGAGACATCTTCTTCTCACCCATTGGGGTACCAACGCACTGCCAGGTCAAGCATCCAATTGATATGAACCCCGGTGCACCTCTACCTAATGGATGTTGAATTTTCACTATGCTAGGCTCAAGCATGAGGTTTATTTCATTTTTATCATTTAATTCGACCATAAACAAATGAATCTACACCATTCAAAATTGTTGCAATAACCAAGATCACAAGAAGAAATACCATGCACAAGAACACAAGAAATATCATGGGAAACCCTCCTCAACAAGGGAAAAAAACCCAACAATCCTTTGCTATATTTTCAAGAGAATTACCTCCCACATCATAGACCTAACACACAAAACAGTGCTCTCCAAAACCAAGAATATAGTGCCCAAGAGAGGTGTGGAGTTCATCCCTAGAAGATGTACTTGCTGAAATTATGACTTTACATCTCAGTAGTGTTTCCTTAATGGATAAATCACCTTTATTTATACTGGACTGGACACATCAAAGGTGGTGTCTATTGGCACAATAGGTCTGACCTCAATAACTCATAATATAATTAATAATTACAATATTAATTATCTATTATATTAATTATCTTTCACTTTATGGTGGGGCCGACTTGTACCCTTTACATCACAATTAGGGTTACAAGTAAATCTTACTCTTAGACAAATAACAAGGGATCTCACACACCAACTAGTGCTCAACCACTAGGGGCACGTCCACCTGTGCTCAGCTACAGGGATGTCCTACTCAACAAATCTCTATCTCATTGAGTCTCACAGGAGAATCATATGGAGTATCATAGCATCTCAAATCTCTACACAGAGGAAAAAAATACACTCATCACATGGGCACCTTCACTGCTCAGAGGGGTATTCACATTATTTCATCTCGAACGACATGCCCATCTCATGGGAATCCTTACCCACACAGGGACACACACATCAAAACACCCATATCATGGGAATTCTCACACCACACAGGGGCACACACATCGATACACCCATATCATGGGCATCCTCACCTCATACAAGGGGACCCAACGTTCCATCTCGGTCTCAGAGAGGAATGAACACCCATCGCATGGGCACACCCAACTCATGGGCTCTCTCACAGACTGACTCACTTAGTTTGTTTCATGGAGGATGTCTCATGAAGTTGTAATCATCAACACTCCCTCTCAGTTAGGGAGCGCATTCATGACCAGGCCAAGTCTCTCATGCAAGTACTCGAACTTCGTCTTGGCAAGCAGTTTGGTGAAGATATTTGCAATCTGCTCATGTGTAGGAATGTACTGCATGTATTCTTCTTTCATCTACACCATGTCTCTGATATAATGATATTTTATCTCAATTTTTTTTTATCTATCGTGAAACACACGGTTCTTAGAGAGCTTCACACAACTCTGGTTATCACAATGAATAATGGTAGGATCCATCTCATGATCAAATAAATATGTCAGGAGCTTGCAAATACACATTGCTTTGCAAACTGCCACACTCAATTCTATATACTCTACTTCTGCAGTACTCAAGGCCAGAAAGCTCCATTTTTTGTTGCACCAAGAAACCATGTTAGACCCCAAGGTAAAACAACAACCAGATGTTCTCTTTCGATCCACTATGCTCCCTGCCCAATCTACATCGGCATATCCCTTCAAACTCAAGTCTACACTCGAGACATATCTTAGGCCATATCCAACTGTGCCTCATAGATATCTCAATACATTCTTCGTTGTTATCCAGTGAGTCTTTCTTGATTGAATCATGAATTGACTAAGTACATTCACTACATAACATATATCAGGTGTGGTGTTAACTAGATACATCAATGATCCAATCAATTGTCGGTACAAATGTGGATCAATCTCGTCTAAGTCAGTAGAAGAATCATTCATTTTATTCAAATCCATCACCATCAATGTAGGCATGGATTTGCACTCTATCATACCGAGCTTCTTCAATATATCCACTATATATTTTCCTTGAATCAAGAAAATCTCATCAGTCCTCTTCCATACTTCTAGTCCCAAGAAGTAGTGCATCATACCCAAATCCTTCATCTCGAATTCATAAGTCAATGCTCGCTTACATTCAAAAATAAGTCTTCATGAACTGATGAGGAATAAGTCATCCACATACAGGACCAAGATTGGGAACTCATTACCAACAATATGATAATATAGGTTTGGATCAAAAACACTCTTATTGAAGCCCAAACTCATCAAGAATCCATCCATTTTCTCATAGCAAACACGAGGCGTTTTCTTTAGTCTATACAAGGATTTCTTCAACCTGCACACATGAGATTTATCGTCGTGTATCATGAATCCTTCTGGTTGCTCAAAATAATATTCTTTCTCAATCTCATCATTGAGAAAGGTTGTATTTACATCCATTTGATGTAGTTTCCAACCCATGGATGGAGCTAGTGAAATGATAGTACAGATGGAAGTGTATCGGGATACTGGAGCAAATGTCTCATCATAGTCAACTCCCTCTACTTCTGAGAATCCTCTGTCTACAAATCGTGCTTTGTATTTCTTGATACATCCATCAGTTGCATGTTTTATCTTATAGATCCACTTGGAAGTCACTACAGAATTCCCTTCTGGTATCAAAACAATATCTCACACATCATTCTTCAAGATGGATTGATATTCTTCTGTCGTGACATCTTTCCATACCTACTCACTTGTCTCTTCTCCTTAACAAGAAGTCTCAGAATCAATGATGTGGATCATGGATGAAAAGTAGCTCAAACATCGCTTCTCTCTTTCTCCCTTGGGATGTACCTTGAGGGGTTGCATGTCCTTCTACCTCTTGCAGATTTTGTCGATCCTAGGTAGGCCTTTTATGCCCTACTGCAATATTCTGTGGATATCAACTGGAGCAACTGGATCAACTGGATCAACTAGAATAATGGTTGTCTCCCTCTGAACTACTAAAGGGGGAGAAGGTATTGTCTGACTGTTAATATCCATCTGATATTCTCTGGATCTTTGAAAGGCTATCTCTTGTTCAAAGATAACATCTCTTCTTACCTCAATCTGTCTTTGACCAAGGATGTAGATCCGATATTCCTTTAAAGATTCAGTGTATCCCACAGATGTACCCTTTCTCCCTGCAGGGTTTAGATTGGATCTCTTCTCTTTGGGTACATGAAAATATACTAGGCACCCAAATATCCTGAAGTGTCGAATCTCAGGATTCACTACAGTGAAGGATTCTTTGAGAGTTATGTTCTTCAAAATATGGTGAGGAATCTTGTTCTGAACATATATTGTTGTCATGCATGCTTCTTCCCACAGAGTCATAGGTAGACTTTGATCATGTATCAACACTTTTGTTGCCTCGATGATGATTCTGTTCTTCCTCTATGCAACCCCATTTTGTTGAGGGTTGTAAGGAACTGTGTACTCCCTCTTGATCGTTATTTCAATACATAAATTGTTGAAATCCTTGGAGCTATATTCTCCTCCATTATCTGATCTTAGTACCTTGATATTTCTTCCGGTTAGGTTCTCAACTTGAGCTTTGAATTCTTGAAATTTTGGAAGGACTTCATCCTTGGTCTTCAGGAAGTAACTCTAATTTTTTTGAGAGTGATCATCTATGAGGAGTACATAGTACAAATAACCATTCAGGGAGGCAATAGTCATTTTCCCACACAAATTTGAATGTATCAAGTCCAATATTTCCTTGAATGTATTGTCACTACTCAGGAAGGACCCTTTGACATTGTTTCTAAGGGCACAACCTCTACAAAAACCTTTATGTTGAATCTGTATCTCTGGAATTCTTGTTACCATTGTCCCTAGAGATGGAAAATCTCTATAATGAATGTGAAAAAGTCTCATATGCCATAACTCACTCAAGATGATAGTATCATGTAACAGGGCCTGGACTGGTCTGATGGTGAATCTGTATAATTTTCTTTCTCGAACACCAATTACTCTGGAAGAATTTATATGTGAGTCCTTGTGTCATGCAAGAACTTTTCCCTCAGAAAAGGTAACCTTGTATCCTTTCTATTCTAAGGAAGAAATTGAGAGAAGGTTCCTCTTCATCCTAGTACTTCACTTAACTGAATGTGCATGTTAGAATCTAGTTGGAAGCTAGAAGTTCCAACCCCTTTCGCATTGTATCTGGCATCGTCTCCAACGACAACATGTAGATTGGTCTCTTTCTCAACAAGATTAGTCAAGTGATCTCTAAAATCGGTCATGTGCCTAGAGGCACCACTGTTAATTAACCAAGTATCATCATTAGTAGGAGTCATACCTGAGAGTGTTGAAATGAATAAGACGGATTCTTGTTTGATGTCTTCATCTTTCTGAATTCTTGGCTTCCAGGAATTGTATTTACTTGACCCACCAAGATTATCTTCCATCATAGTTATGTTCGTCACATTTTAGATTCTTCACAAACCCTTGCCAACTGGGATAGAAAACCTAATGGATAGGATAGAATAGAAACCTTAGGTTTCGTTGGACTTATGAATACCAACAATAAGCCTTGAAAGTTAGAAGAACACTAGTGATATGAAAAGCTCCTTCAATGAGCTGCAGAAACCCTAAATCTGAATTTTCTGTAGAAAATTGTGAATCCCTAGAAACCCTAGGGCCAAAAATAAAAAATTCTCGAAATTGCAATCTAAATCTTGTTGTTGTAGGTGCATTGAAGGAGGTTGTACAGTCCTATATAATTTGTATCCCCAATGTCCAAGTTTAAGGTACTGAAATAACCCAAAAGGAGAGGGTTGTATGGATTTTCTGAGAACCCTAGGAAGGTTGTACGGTTCTGAAGAAGAGGAGGACGACTTGCTTGAAGCTTGTGCAATGGGTTCTTCAAGACCTATGCTCTGATACCATGTTGAATTTTTACTATGCTAGCCTCAAGCATGAGGTTTATTTCATTGTTAGCATTTACTTGAACCATAAACAAATGCAGCTACACCATTCACAATTGTTGCAATAACCAAGATCAAGAAATACCATGCATAAGAACAAAAGAAATATCATGGGAAACCCTTCTCAACAAGGGAAGAAAACCCAACAATCCTTTGTTATATTCTCAAGAGAAATACCTCCCACACCATAGACCTAGCACACAAAAGGGTTCTCTCCAAAAACAAGAATCTAGTGCCCAAGAGAGGTGTGCACTTCATCCCTAAAAGATGTACTTGCTAAAATTATGAATTTACATGTGAGTTGTGTTTCCTAAATGGGGAAATCACCTTTATTTATACTGGACTAGACACATCAAAAGTGGTGTATTTTTGCACAATAGGTACGACCTCAATAACTCAGAATATAATTAATAATTACAATATTAATTATCTATTACATTAATTATCTTTCACTTTATGGTGGGGCCGACCTGTACCCTTTACATCACAATTAGGGTTATAGGTAAATATTACTCTTAGAAAATATAGAAAGGGATCTCACACACCCACTAGTGCTCAGCTACTAGGGGCACGTCCACCTGTGCTCAGCCACAGGGACGTCCTACTCAACAGATCTTTATCTCACTTAGTATCATAGGAGAATCATATGGAGTACCACATCGTCTCAAATCTCTACACAGAGAAGAATGATACACCCATCACATGGGCATGTTCACCCCTCATAGGGGTATGCACATCATTTCATCTCAAATGACACACCCATATCATAGGCATCCTCACCCACATAGGGGTAGACACATCAACACACCCATCTCATGGGCATTCTCACCCCACACAGGGGCACACCCATCGATACACCCATGTCATGGGAATCCTCACCCCATACAAGGGCACACATCGTTCCATATCAGTCTCAGAGAAAAACGACACACCCATGTCATGGGAACACCCAACTCATGGTCTCTCTCACAGGCCGACTCACTCAGTCTATGTCTTAGAGGATGTCTCACAAAGTTGTAATCATCACCATTGGACCGATTTATCATCGCTCACTGATGGAAAATGATGAAATCAAATGTCATATCCAAGAGCTTCTTCAAAAGGCACACATCAGACCCAACTCCTCCCCTTGTGGAAGCCTGATTGTACTGGTGTAGAAGAAGGGTGAGACTTGGCAACTCTACATTGATTACATGGCCTTAAACAAAATCGCAGTCAGGAACCAGTACACAATTCCTAGGATTGATGACCTTCTTGACCAACTCAAAGGGGAAAAGTTTTCAACAAGGTTGACCTAAAGTCTAGCTACCACCAGGTTCCAATTGAACCAACTGATGTATGGAAGAGAACCTTCAAATCTAAATAAGGTCTCTTTGAATGATTGGTCATGCCCTTTAGCTTAACAAATGCACCAACCACTTTCATGAGGTTGATGGATGATGCATTAAGACCATTCACCAACTCTTTTGTAGTAGTATATTTGTATGACATCCTCATATTCAATGGAACTTGGGAGGAGCACATGCGGCATATTCAACAGGTTTTAAACACTCTACGACAACACAAGCCATATGCCAACTTGGAAAAATGTTATTTTCGCATGAACAAGGTCCAATACTTGGGATACAGTTTTGATGAGCATGGGGTACATGTTGATCCAGCTAAGATCCAATTCATCCATGACTGCCCAATCCCGACCACACTAACCAAGCTTCGGAGCTTCTTGGGATTGTCTAACTTCTACTGACGGTTTGTATTGGGATTCTCCCATATTGCATGGGCCCTCAGCCAAGTGACCAAGGGCAGTGGTAGGGAAAATTTCATGTGGGGGAAGGAAAAAGAATGAGCATTCGATGATCTGAAGCATTGCTTGTGCTCAGCTCCAACACTCTCCTTTCCCAATCTGCAACAATCATTCGAGATTGAGACTGGCGCATATGACTATGTTGTAGGCAAAGTTCTCACTCAGCTAGGTCATCTGGTGGCATACCTTAGTGAGACACTCTTATATACTGTCTGAAAATACCCCACCTATGACAAGGAAATGTATTCCATTGTACAAGAATGTCGTCAATCAAAACATTACATTCTTGGAAAGGACACGATCATCCACACTGACCACAAGCCTATATAGTTCATATAGACACAAGGGAAATTGCAGAACGACCATCATCAGAAGTGGTCCACCTACTTGTAGCAGTTCCATATCAACATCAAGTATAAGACATGGATCTCAAATCATGTCACTGAATGCCTCATTTGACCTCCCATGGTTGTAGTCGCCACTGTGCTCCATTCTTGTTGATATGAGGCATCTAAGTGGCCCCAAATTTATCAGCAAGATCTAGACTTTGCTACCACCTATCAGCTCTTGGGTACAGGTGTGACTATCATCGATTTTCACATTCAAGACATACTATTAATCCATCTGGGCCATCTCTTTGTTCCTACAAGCGAGCATGCAAAGATGATTTGGGAAGCCCACTAATTTCGGATGGCAGGACATTTTGGCGTGGAGAAAATTGTGGTCGTTCTTCAGAAACATTTTTATTGGCCAAAACTTCGATAGGATGACAGGAAGTATATCAGATCTTGCACTGCATGTGCCGTTTCCAAGACATCCATCAAGAAGAAAGGCTTACACACCCCTCTTCCTACTCCCGAGAAACCTTGGGAATCCATCTCAATGGATTACATGTATCGCCTTCCATCCACCAAGCAAGGTAATGACTACGTATTTTTGGTCGTTGATCGGTTTTCGAAGATGGCCATCCTCACAGCCTGTAAGAAGAATATCACAACGGAAAATACTGCAAATCTCTTCTTCGAACAAGTGTGGGTCCATTTTGGGATACGATAGACCATCATCTCTGACTGAGACAACAAGTTCTTCAACACATTTTGGTCGAGTCTCTAGTCACTGTTGGACACCAAGCTCACTAAATCCATTGCTTTCCACCCCCAAACATACAACCAAACAAAGGTCGTTAATCAGATGATTGTGCACATCCTGCACATGTACAACTCTAAGAATCCATGTACATGGGATGAGAGTCTCTCCTATGTTCAAAACAGTTACAACATGGCTCTCCATAGCTCCACCATCCATAGCCCATTTCAGGTAGGGTTAGGATTCCAACCCTTAGGTCCCATTGATGTTGCACTACCTCTTGCCAACACACAATCATTCTCTTCACATGCCCAACATGAGACTGATAAATCCACTAGATTCATAGAGAGAATTTAGCACATCTGCTAATACGTCCAGGAGATTTTGCAGAAATCTAATGTTAATTACAAGAAGCGCCATGATCAACACGGGGTACCACACTAGTTTCAGGTTGGAGACAAAGTCTGGTTACATTTGCAGAAGGAGCATCTCATAAGGCCCCATCAAAGGCTCCTCCCACTTCGCTATGGGTATTACATTATCGCCAAGGTTTTGGGTAGCAATGTTTTTGAGCTAAACACTCCACCCTTCCTTGGCCTGCACCCAGTGTTCAATGTGGACCTCCTTCAGCCATATTTTTCGTCATTATCAGACACCTTAGAGATCGCAGAACCATTAACACCAAAAGAGCTCAACCCTGACTGCATGGAACAAGAATCCACTGATCAGATAGTGGAAACACAAGTCAAGGGTACTCACCAGCAGAGGATCTAGCTTTATCAGGTCGTCAAGGCATGACAACTCCTACACCAAGGAAAGTGGCTCACCCGAGGCCAAATCCAACAGAATTTTCCCAACCTAATGGGGGAACTCGATGCAATGGAGGCCATTGCTTACTAAAGGGAGAGGATTGATCAAGGTGGATATTGGTGGCCACACACCTATTCCAATCGACTCCTCTTGTCTATTTTTAGTTCAACACATTCTTCTGTACTTCTTTCTTATTGTGGGTTCTACATTTCTAGGGTTGTCTAAAGCCATACACATATTCTAGGTGGATACTGGTGGCCTCTCACCTAATCCAACTGGCTTATTTTGTATGTTTTCATGTCAGCACATCTTGATGTACTTCCAGGGCCATTTTGGAGCCCTAGACAATGTTTTTTTTGCCTCACCATAGTCAAACTGTAGACGAAGCCAAAGTTTTACAGCATAATGTGTATCTATATGAAAGACCTTTCCAACGAGTTATCACGCGCCTAAAACAAAGCTTGTATGAAAAATTTAAGACTCCGAGAAGTTGAGGTGCCAACTTACCCATAGGGGCCCACATGACTTTTGGCATTTCACCTCCTAGGGTTATCTTTTTGGATGTCTTTGGTTTTGGAATTCATGAGTAATATAAAAAAAGGCCTATGGGTCCTCATTGTAATCATTCTACTCAGACATATGCTTATAGAAGCCACATCTCTTTTCATAGATAGCTACCACCATTCGAGCAAGTGTTCCAGTTCTGCAGTTTTACAGTTTCAACCTATTTCATTTATTCAGAAGAAGATATTGTTCACTAGATATCTGTGTTGTTCTTCATATCTCTGTGTTTATTATATTAAGTCTGTTAATCAATTTGTTTCGCTCCTAAATCTGGATCAACATGGATTTTTCGACGGCGACTGGGTTGCCGATCTAGATCGATCGAGGTCAACCAACGGATATGTCTTCAAAATGTTCGATGGAGAAATAATATGGATAAGTAAGAGACAGGCGGTCATAGACCTGTCCACAAAAAAAGTTGAATACATGGTAGGCAATCATGGAAGCAAAGAAGCAGTATGGCTTCAAATGTTGTGCTTAGAAATCGAATTTGAGCAGAGAGCTATGAAGGTAAGTTGTGATATTCAAAGTGCAATATTTATGGAAAGGAACCCTTCTTATCATTCAAAGACTAAAAACATTGATGTACACTACCATTTCATGAGAGATATGGTGGAAAGCAACATGGTGCTACTGGAGAAAGTAGACACACTGGAAAACACATAAGACTCATTGACCAAGTGTGTGAGTGTTGTGAAGTTCTATTGGTGGAGAGAGGCAATGGGCATTGTTGCCCTGGGTTTGTGAATGAAATTTCAAGAACCTCTTGTTTCAACAAAGAAGACAACAAGTGGGAGAATGTTGGGTTGTTATTTGCAGTGAAATTCAAGTCAAGGTAGATCGAATAACGGTTGAAGCTCAAGGTGGATCGATAGCAAGTCAAAGGTTGAGGAAGTCGATCGGGAAAAGTCGAAGTCGAATATATCAACGACAAGTCAATCGACTAGAGGTCGAAGTAGGTTGACTGGTAGTCAACTAGTAACCTGACTTCGAAGTCTACTATAACATAATCATGGGACTTTCAGGATGTTTAGCCAATGATATGCAAGGATCTGTAACCATTTTTGGGTGCCAATGTTTAGGGTTTTGCCTATTGTAAAGCCTATAAAGAGGCGTGTTGTAGCATTGTAAAGGGTAATCATAGAATGCACTTATGCATGTTAATGCATGTCTAAATTGTATGTTTTTGGTCATGCAAATGTAAGTTGAATTGGCTTCAGGGTTGTTTTGTGCAAGAAAGAGGGTATGATGTCGATTGTGTCTTAGGTGTGGACCAAGGTTAGACATATAACCTTTTATTCTGATTGAATAAGACAACAAGAGAAAAGAATGCTCAGAGGAATGTTGGTTTCTCCCGATTAAGAGTTCCACGGTAAAATCTATGTGTACTGTGTGATTGCTTGTTTCATTTATGTTCTTGATTAAATTATTCTTCTCTTCTGCTAGGATTAGTGTGGAAATGCCCTACATTTCTTGATAAGTATTTCTCATATCTCAAAGAGCACATCTAAAAGACCTAGATTGTTCATGTATTATAATATTTTTAATTAAACTTAAATAAATATATATATTTATCTTTGTTTTTTAACTTTTACATTAAAGTAGACATTGTTTTTAAATATTTAATCAATATTATATTATTTTTTAATAGACAAATGTCAAGTCCAAATTAAATATGGAAGAAATTACATATCTGATTTTTTTTTTGTTTTTAAACTTTTACATTAAAGATCACATTATTTTTTAATTTAGTCTTGATGTTATATTATTTTTTAAAAATAAACACATGTAAACTCTAGTTTAAGCTTAGAAGAATTTATATTTTTAAACTTTTACATTAAAGATCACATTATTTTTTAATTTAGTCTTGATGTTACATTATTTTTAAAAAATAAACACATGTAAACTCTAGTTTAAGCTTAGAAGAATTTATAGATCTGCTCCATACCTAGTAGAAAGCTCCTATCGACGCAATTAAAAAGGAATCTAGCTGGATAAGTTGAGAAATGTGAGGGGGTGATGGATTTGGGTATTTCCATTTATTTGGTGCTCTATTATTCTTCATATTAAAGTTGGATCCTGATATTTCCATTTATGGTGATCTATTATTTTTCATATTTGAGTTTACATACAATATAATGTTCATGTTAGAGTTAACATACAATACAAGGTTAATGTAGTACTTAGTATGAAGGATACAAAATAATTTTTAAAAGAATTATAAGGATTTATGTTGCTAACTATAAGAGAAAAATGTTTTGAAGGAAAAGGAAGAAAACTATTTATTTTAATTTTATTTTGACTTATCTATTTATATGTTTACTTTAAAGTAAGCACTTTATAATATGGAATTAAATTCTTAAATTCTATCTATTTAATTCATATAATTTGAGTAAACTTTTAAGCAAATAAAATAAAATAAATTCTTAAAAGTAGTTTTTTTTTCTTTACCTTTCAAAATTTATAGCTTTTATTTTATTATTTTCCTTAAAAACTCATTTTACATCTCAAATTTCCAATAATACAAAATAATTAATTATTATAAACTTGAATCAAATATAAATTAAAAATAAAATATATTATTAAATATTTTGTTAAAAATATGCTTTTGAGTAACAAAGTTTTAAAGAGGAACAACCAATGGAATAAAGTGTCCAACTCCAACGCTTTGTGAATGACAAAGATTTCAGAATAATAAAAACATTGTGAAAGGTAAAGTCTTAAAAATAACAACCAATGGAGAAGAATATCAAACTAAAAGGCATTGTAAATGACATAGTCTTCATTGTAGCAACAACCAATGGACTAGAATGTCCTTTATTGTGTTTTACATATGAAATAGTTTATAAGCATTTTCTATTGTTTTAGTTTAAATGTTCTATTAAATGATTTTTTTTTTATAATTTTTTAAAACATTTTTTTTAAATAGTGCAAAAAAATTGTTAGATTTACATATTTGAGTAATTATTTCTGTATAATTCAAGTGCTTCATAAAAAAAATTCCCAATTTTTTTCGAGCAAAAGAAAATAATTTCATAAAGCAATTAAATAACACCTGTTCTATTTACTCTACACACCACCAACACCACATATCACCTGCCCATGGCACATAAATACAAAATCGTTTTGTCTCAAATGAAATATATTTGGTTATATCAATGTTGATCGTTGAGGCTTTCTCTTATATATATATATAGATAATGTTTTTGGTTTCTTATAATGAATGTGTTTTTGCCCATAGCACATAAATACTTGTCTCAAATGAAATATATTTGGTTATATCAATGTTGATCGTTGAGGCTTTCTCTTTTATATATATAATGTTTTTGGTTTTTTATATTGAATGTGTTTTTGAGCATAATCTTTTTATGTTAATTTAATATTATATATATATATTTTATATAATATATTTATTTTTTTATTGATAATTTTGATAATAAGTGAGTTATAATAAGTGGGGTAAAATGTAATTCTAAAGTATATAATTTTGGAGAAAATATGTACATTTAATATTAAGACTAATAAAAAGCTTTAGGCTCAATTAACAAGTGCAGCGATATGAAATGTTACCAGTTATAAAAATTAATGATAAAAGAAAAAAAGAAAAAACATTAAAACTAATTGAGTTAACCTAAGATTAGAAATGCATCTGAAATGCATCCATTAGTTTCTTAACTATGATCTTATATTTCAACGTGTTAACATATTTGTATTAGTTTCTTAACTATGATCTTATATTTCAACGTGTTAACATATTTGTATAAGAATGTTGCGTGTTATCAAATATGATTTGGCGTGATGCTAATGACTTATAATGTCTCTTTCTAATTGATAAATATTTGTAGTATTATTGATTATTTTAAGATTTTTTTTAAATAATCATATATAATTGTTTTTTTTAATCTTAGAATTTTATTATTTTTTTAACATATTATTTTAAATAAAAAAATTTAATTGTTTTCGTTTATGTTGTATAAGTTTATGAAAAGTGGGAATGTTGGGAACATGAATACTCGCTAAGAGTATAAGTTTCTCTCAAATTTACAAGAAACTTGAGTTTGAAAAGGGCAATAATATATATTAAAAAAATATAAAAAACATTTTAGATTACAATAATACTGTAGATTATAATGTATAGAGATATTGATATACTTCAAATCTTATTTCAATAAAATTGAAGTTGAATGGAGGACAATGTTTCTTCTATTGCAACATATACAATATTAAAATTATATGAATATATTTAACACAATAATGAAACTTAATATCCATAAATATTCCATTAGAAAATGGGAAACAAAATTGAAAATACATATATACAATTTTAACATCTTTTTAAAATTAAACTTTACATATATAAACTTTAAACATCTTTGTAAATTTGAAACATTATTCCTTCTTTTTAAAAAAAAACAAATTTAATATAATTCTAATTTTAGGAGACTGGTTAACATTGACCTTAACCATTGACCAGTGATTAAACTTCTACTTCACATAGAGCAACAACCCACTTCCATTTCTTTGATGTTGAAGTTCCCAATTTTCCCAAAAAATTCCCAGGTAATTGAAAATGTTTCCAACTAATTCCCAAGCTCGAAACTTCTAAAACTTAAAAAAATAGATGTTGAAAATAGTGAGAGCCGTTCGTGCAACTATGGTTTTCGTTAATCTTACAATTTTATAGTTTAATATTTTTTTAAAAGGCCCAAATCCTATGATATTCACGCGCTTATAATCCCATTGATTTTTCAAAAAATGGCGATGATATTATTGCGCTTATGAAAATCACGCAGCATAATAATTGCCAACAGCTAGGATTTGAAATTCTCAATTTGGATAGCCGAGATGTAGGGCTTGACAACCGGTGTTACAACTTGTGTTTGTCGGTGGGAATTACGTGATCTATTGAAATTCATTAATGCGAAGCTTTGAAAACCTTGACTGGGGTAAACGTCTTTTATTGATTTCTGTCGTCATGCATACATCCAGGTTGAGATTACGGGATCAACGCGCGCTCCAGCGAATCAATTGTTGTTTGGTAGACTTTTCTATGCAACCTTCCTTCATAACGACTGTACCAATAGGTAATCTGTAGCGTTAGGGGAAACCTGTCGGAGTAGTTAACCACGTTTTTTGAAATTTCTGAACAAAATTAAAAGCTTTCTGGGCCATATTTGTAATCAAAATGACAGAGGAGTACCCCAACTAGGGTACCGGCCCCTAGAATATCAAGGACCCGACGAGCCGTCAGAGCATCGAGACACTGAAAGGCACGCGTGACGCGACTACCACGCTATCTGAAAGTCGAACAGCTCTGCTTGATTTGTACGTCGACAGAATTGGAAGATTATATATGTTAGGAATTTCAAAACTAAACTGCCCGTACTTTGACGGCAAATGCCCCCGTGACGGGCAATGTCACTGGGCAATTTGCCCGTCAAATTCAATCCCATGGTGCTCCCTTCCGAGCAATTTCGGTTCTGTACTTTCTCACATTCCAAGCGATATTATATGTCTGGAAACATTACGCCACGTTATAAATAATATTGTTGCATGTCGCGACCTCTAGTCTCCTGATAGATCACGATAAGTCCGCTATGATTGCGGTCCATCCCGGTCAAGCACAGAACCTCGAAGTGACTTCCCTGCAGTTTTAGTGTGAAGAGGGTTTTTATTTTATTTTATTTACAGTACTTTCAGGCTGTTATTGGGCCATTAAATAAAAAACATGAAATTGGATAAATAATAGATACTCAGATTAATCAATGTTATAATACTAGCACAGCCGCTAACTAGCGGTTGTCTCCAATATACTGAGAATGAGGAAACGTTTGACTGCATTAGGTTGATAAATGGAAGGTGGCAATTACACATCCTTACAATAATTTTTTAATATTAATAATAATAATTTATTTTTAAGGTCACGGCCAAGCCAGCACATCAAATTAGTGTATGAGACCCCCTTGTTTGTGGGACGACTAAGGATATGTCAACATCTTCAATGCATAGCCATCAGATTAGGGTTTAAGGTTAAATAAGGTTAAAAGATCATTAATTGTGCCCATTGTCAATAGATGTACGCCTTTCGACATAATTATAGTGTTATATGATATATCTTTTGTTTGTTTTTATTTTTATTTTTTTTGTTTCAATTTTGGTAAGGAATAGATGGTTCTTCAGATTTGCAGATTTGAGTGATTAAGTTTGTATAATCATGCAGAGTTTCCAGTAGACTAAATTCATTTATACAATTAAAAATGTAATTTAAAGAAAAATAAATAAAAACAACCATTTTATCCAAATTAACATCCCCAAATTCCTAAAAAATAAAAATAAAAAAAAACTCAAAAATAGAACGTTTAGCCCAACCCTAATATTACTCTACTACTATTTGGTGTTTAGTGGTTGTGCAAAACAGTGTACCAAATCACCGATAACAACCAATGTGAATCCTGAAGAAGCCGGACAACTAAGTTAATTTTAGGTGAAGAAGCTGGCCCTTAATTTTCGGTGAAACCCTAAGAAAAGTACTTATACAGTCGACTCCATTCTTTCCTCGTGCATTTGTGTATGCAGTTAAAGTGACTGATAAAAACAAGCCATTGTACAACACTTCAATATTTGCCAGCCAAGCAAGCCAGCGGATTTTACTTTAATATAGAATATGCCCAAAAGAGCGACCCCCAGGCTCCTATATCCCAATCTTTTCCAGGCCTCGGACCTCTGTAATCTCAGAGAGAGTTCTAAGATTTCTTCTGGATGATCAGCAGTTGATGTAATTATAGTCGTTTTGTAATTTTATTACAGAAACAATGGCATCCTGTTTTGATTACTATCAGGCTTTTCTGAACCCCAGCGGGATTACCTGGCCGTTCTTTGATTTTGAAGATAAAAAATTGCAGTTCGATGTTACTAACCATCTTCCTGATCGGCAAAATATGGAGTTTGCTCCGGGGAATGGACTGGCGGTCTCTGATTCCTGCGAAGCGATAGCAGCGCAGGCTATTAACCTGTCGAACGCTGGTGACGATGCATTACTGTATTTGTATGAGTCAACCATGGAATCTTTGGCATTGCAGGAGATCATTAATCCCACTATGATCAGCAACGGGCAGGAAGCAGCCACAGATATCTGTGGTCCATCTCTCGGTGTCGATTATGGTGAACGGGTTGTGTTTCCTGTGCCTAAAAGCACGGGGAGAAAAGAAATAATGGGTTGCAATGCCAATAATCTAGTCTCTCATACTCGAGACGATGGTAAGAATTGGCTGCGATAAATGGTAGTGTTTTGATAATTACTCAAAGTCTCGGAATAAACCTTGTAATGCGATGAATTTCCTATCCTCTCAGGTTCTGGTATGGAAGTACCCCTTGGTAAAAATAACACAGCTTGTGGGAAGAGGAAGAATCGAAAAACTGATCCATATGTTAGCGAGAATGTTTTCGACACAAATGTCCTGGTACCTCTCAAGGTGGATGAGCTAAAAACTACCATAATTCCATCTTAACGGTAGCTTTTTTGAGCATAGATTCATTTTAATGTCACAGTAATAAATAAAAATTCTGAATTTGCTTTTAAAGCTGTGGTTATTGATAGCATTTGAATTCCTCCTCCATATTGAGTTGTATGATTTAATTAATTAGGAGTGGGTTAATTAGGAGTGGGTTAATTTGAGAGTAATTTTTCTTCTCGAGTTATTTTTAGGGTTTTTGGTTTTTAAATTTTTTATCAATTCAGAATTTTGATAGATTTTTTTGACTATCTTAGTTGGTTTAAAATAAAGTAAAACCTCTGAGATAAGAATTTGAAATACATGAAACATTGATGCATGCAAAACTCATACTACACCTGAAAATCTGGTCAAATTCAAACCCATAAACTAAACTGAAAAGAAAAGATTACTCCCAATTTAACTTACTCCATTTAATTCTAGTTTTATTGTTACTATTTTAACCCTTTCACTTATTTGATTCGATCTTTATTTGACTTGTGGTTTCAGAAATCGAAAAAGGACAGCTGCGAATCTGGTGCTTCCAAAGATCATGAAGAGAAATCGAACACTGAATTAGATGTTGTAAGGCGTGACCCTCCGGAATTGCTGTCCAATGTTGTCACGAAGGAAACAAAGGCCGAGTCTCCGAAGGATTACATCCACGTGAGAGCACGAAGAGGACAGGCTACCGACCGTCATAGCCTGGCAGAAAGGGTAAAAATACGCAAATAACACTAGTGATTTACTGTTCCGACACCTAATTATACAGTGTAGTTTATCTCCGTTAAATCTCCATCAAATGCAGGTTAGAAGGCAGAAAATCAGCGACCGTATGAATATTTTACAAAACCTTGTTCCAGGCTGCAACAAGGTATAATTTTCTTGCTTGGCTTCATTTAGAACTGTAAAATAGGGCACATACATAGAGCAGGTAGCAAGGGCGTTAAAGTTAATGGCAGCCATCTTGTCCAATTTCCTTTTTGAAAGTTTCTTGTATCAATTTGCTGCAGTCTAAATTTTTTTTTGCTGTTGGTTAATTTCATGGTTGCTCCAGTCTAATTAATCATAAATATGGTTTAGGCCATTGAAATAGACATTTAAATGGTGTGTGTGAGATATATCAGGTTACAAACAAGGCACTTCTGTTGGAGGAAATCATCAACTATGTGCAGTCCTTGCAGATCCAAGTGGAGGTGAAAAATACTAAAGCAGTATTTAAGTTTGCTATTGGAATTTATTTACTTACTTGCTTGATTACAATAAAATTTATAAAGATGTATTCTGCAGATTCTTTCAATGAAGCTCGCCTCTACTAGTTATCTTCGCGCCTTCGACGATCAAATAACTGGCCACCCGTTTAAAGAGGTATGTCGACTATGATCGTTCTTGTTATTTCTCTTATAGATTTTTTTAATTAAACTAAATAGGTAGCATAATTAGCGAAAGCTAATTACTGAAATTTTGAAACAGCTACTTCCAGCAGAAGCGACAACAGGTCCTATGATTGCCTCCGGAATTGCCCCTCATTCCGTTGATCATACTCGTACAGTAGCGCAGCACCGAGCGCCTGGAACATTTGTATAAGGGTATTAGACGAAGTGATACCAGGAGCATTAGGGCATGGTCTTCTTTAGTGGATGAGCCACCGGTAGTCCTTTGCAGCTACATGCATCTGCCTACGGAATTGCCCTCATTCCATTGATCATACTCATACAGTAGCGCAGCACCGAACGCCTGGAACATTTGTATAAGGATGTTAGACGAAGTGACACCAGGAGCCTTAGAGCATGGTCTCCTTTACTGGATGAACCACCGGTAGTCTTTTTTGTAGCTACATGCATCTGCATAGCATTCCAGATATGCAGGAATATTTTTGTTACATAATTTATATAACCATTGAACCGTTAGTTTGGTACACAGATTGTCACTCAATGAGAAATCCCACTTAGATGCTATTTGAGGTAGGGCAGTGGGTAACTGGGCTCAATAAGATTGGTCCTTTTCACCATTAAAACTCAATAATGGTTGAAAATCATTCATTTCTATCTCCAATTGTCTAGTCACTCAAAAGTAAATATTCGCACATGTACGACTGACTGCATTTAATCTTCACAGTAGGAGAGATTGGTAAACACGTTTTTGGGAAGAAAAAACAAGCTTCTTAACTTTTCTCTCCGGGCAGGATGTTAAAAACCAAATTTCTTAACTTTTCTTTCCGGGGTAGGATGTTAATCTTCACAGTAGGAGAGATTCGTAAACACATTTTTGGGAGGAAAAACCAAATTTCTTAACTTTTATTTCCGAGCAGGATGTTAAAAACCAAATTTCTTAACTTTTCTTTCCGGGCAACATGTTACACGTGATTAAAACTAGCTTAGCAACTTAACCAAATTTCTTAACAGTGGCTGATGAACGTTGAGAGGCAAACCGGTTATTAAGTTGAAAGGCTTACACCTATTGACAATGGGCACAATTAATCACCTTCTAATCTAAAATTCTAATCTTATGGCTAACAATTGAAGATGCTGGCATATTCTTAATTGTACTCTCTAATCAATGGATGAATCACATTTACTTAATATGATTAAGAAATTACTTCTCTAACCATTGATTGACAACTTAACTGATTAAGAAAAATTAATATGTATAAAACTTTGCATTGCCACATTCCTTGAAATTAAGAGTTTATAGCTAAACCCAATAGTAGCTAAGCGTTTCAATGGCCGATACCTTTCAGTGTTCTCCAGCAGCGAGTCAGCTATGCTAGTCATACAATATGGCAAGTGGATTAACAAATAGTTCACTTTTCTTAAACAGTAGATGATGAACGTCGAGAGACAATGACCACTGGCCATCATACAATATGGCAAGTGGATTAACAAATAATTGGTGTTGATCAGGTGTTCTTCTAATGATTAACTGATTCAGAATGATATTCACAAGACTTATAGTATTAAATCTTAGTATTTAATTTGTTGACACTACAATCATATCTTTTTTATTGGTATTGATCAGGTGTTCTTCTAATGATTAACTGACTGATTCAGAATGATATTGACAAGACTTATAGAATTAAATCTTAGTATTTAATTTGTTGACATTACAATCCTATCTTTTTTATCATTAAATTTTAGAGGTAAATTTAGATATTTTTAATTAAAAATTGATTAATCTAAAATTTTTTTTTAATAAATATATATCTCAAACTTAATTAAACAACTCTCAAGCTTTTTTTCTATTTAAAAAATTAATTTTCATATTAAATTCATTTGCTATCTAAATACAATAAACATCTATGGAATTTTAAAATAATAACTACGTTTCATTTTGAATTCATTTACTGTCCGGGTACCAAAAAACATCTATGGAATTTTAAAATAATAACTACGTTTCATTTTGAATTCATTTACTGTCCGGGTACCAAAAAAAATATAGAGAATTTTAAAATAAGTTTTAGATTTTTAACAATCGGAATGTTATGGTAAAGTTATTCTTCATTTTAAATTTTTTCATCATTCATATACGTCAATACATATTATAAAATTTGAAAAGTTTAATATTTTAATCATTCTTCATTTGTCTTAACATAGAGTTTATGGTTTTCAATGATCATTGTACTTTCAATATAAAAATACATACATTCTGAATGTGTTAGGAATTGTTGAATTGTTAAAAATAATAGAAAGAAACATTAGTATTTTTTTGTTTTAAAATTTAACACAAATTATTTAGATTTATTGAAATTATAGATATTAATATTAACAATGCATAATCTATCATAGTAGATTATGAGGATATTCAATTTGGTTTTTCATTGAAAACAATAGCTTCATGAATCCAAAATTGCAAATTTTGTAAAAGATTTTTTTATGAGATTATGATGAAAGCAAATAAAAAAATTGAAAAGATAAAATGTTTGAGTTTTGAAGATTTACAAGGTTTACCCAACATTAAATCAAACACACAAAGCATATTGCATGAGTCCATTATTATATTGGCATATCCACTAGAACCATTATATTGGCATATCCACTAATTTAAGGGCCATTTAATGAAATCTTCTTCTAGACGTTTAGACACCTTCTCTTCTCCAATCTCCACTTGAATTCATGTTACATAAATCATCCATTTGATACTTAATGCTAGGATGTGATTGTTCCATGAGAGTAAACGGGGTGCAACTCCTTTCCATACATCATACCGGAAACTCAAAAGCGCCTATCCACCTGTACTGGACCATCCATCATTAATGATAAAATGTGATACACCATTTAATGAAATCTTCTTCTAAACGTTTATACACCTTCTCTTCTCCAATCTCCACTTGAATTCATGTTACATAAACCATCCATTTGATACTTAATGCTAGGATGTGATAGTTAACATCTCACTTGAATTCATCTCTAGTTGAATTCATGTTACATAAACCATCCATTTCTAGTTGAATTCATGTTACATAAACCATTCATTTGATACTTAATTCTAGGATATGATGGTTGGCATCTCATTTGTTATCGATAGTTAATGCTAAGATATGATAGTTGACATCTTATTTATTGTTTAAAGATGCATTCAACTCGCATACTTTGCCATAATACCATCATAGCATATGAAATTTGCACTTGATTATTTATATACACATAAAGGGGGGGCACGAAGTTGTTTCTCGAAATCATTGCAATAGCATATGAAATTTGCACTTGATTATTTATATACACATAAAGGGGGTGCACGAAGTTGTTTCTTGAAATCATTGCAATAGCAACTCCTTATGATTTTCAAGAATGCACGTACACATTGGTTTGGCCCTTGTTGACCCTTTACACATTCTAGATGCCCACAACCATGTTGCCCTTTACCTAGATATGAATTTATGTGAAGTAAACATATATGTGTTAAAACCATGGGAATGCTTTTAACCATGCATATCTTATTAATGTTTACATGTTGCTCTATGAGAAAGAAAAAAAAATACAATGATAATTAGAGGTACTTTCGGAATGAATTTGAATATGGTGTAAAATAATGAAAAGTATGAAAATGAATTAGCTTTTCAAATACATATTGTTTTATTTATAGAAATTGTGTATGATTATGTGAAATTTGAGTTTTCCTAATAGTGGTGTGTTATTTTTCATGAAAAATATATTGCATATGTTTTAGTTAGTACTAAACCATCAAATTTCCCTAATTGTTTTTGTAGAATTGTAGATAACACATTGTTCTTGTGCATGGCTATCTTTTCAAAAATTATAGTATTTATTTTATATTTATTTTAAATTATGAAAGTCATTATATCTTTGAAATTACAATGCCTTCCATTAGTGCTAGGTACAAGGGTCTTAATATTATTGAACAATTTTATTTATTTTTGAATTGTAGATTTTAATTTCTATTACGAAATCATATAACTTATCTTAAAAATGGTTAAGGAAAAAAAATTATAGTAGAAATAAAAGAGGTATGTATTTTAAGATTATAACATATGTTAAAGTCAAAAATATATTAAAAATAGTAAACAATATTATTATTTTTCAAATTATATATTCAGAATTTGCATACATGACTCTATATGTGTCTACAACGGATTTGTGTAGCCTAGGGAAAAACAATGTCAAATATAGAGATATTGAGAGGTATTAAAAAAAATGGAAGTTTCAATGTATTTGTAGTCCAAAACACTAGGTTTTTCATCCCGAACCTATATCCAATGCAACCAACTCAAAAAATACTTATGCTACAATTGTCACTCCTGTTTGAAAAGAAATGAAATGAAAAGAGTGTGCACACACTCTAGGAAGGCATGCCCTTGGTAGAGCATACACATACTTTGATGACTAAGTATTCATATCCTCACCTACTTCCCCCTTAGCTCTCTCACCCCACCCCTTCATGAACAAATTCTTCTAGTCTCATCTACCTCTTGCTGTCATCTATCTCCCTCCCCTACCCATCCACCATTTTCCTCTTCTCACCTCCTTCCTCTTTTCCTCTCTTGCAGCACCCCCTCATACTTTCCTCCTCTTGTCTCACCTATCTCTACCTCTTCTGAACCCTCTCCATTTGACACCCATACCCATCCACCTTCCCTCTCGGTTGATATCCTCTCCCAAACCCTTCATCCCCTCCACCCCCTCTATCATTCATCTTCACCCTCCCTTAGCCCACCACATACCCCCTTCCCCTCTACCCAACCCTTACCTCCTCTCCTCCCTTTTATCTCCACCTTCATCTTGCCTCATCCTATGCATTTTCTCCTTCCTCCTATACTTCATGCCCACCACTCATTTCCTATCCATCTGCCCTTCACCTTTTCTCACCTCCTCCCTCTTTTCCCCTCTCACCCCACTACCTCATGCCTAGCTCTCTTGGTCTCACCTATCTCCCTCTATTCTAGACCCTCACCCTTTTCCTCCCATTTCCATTCACATTCCCTCTCTTATCACCTTCTTTCCCAACCCTCCAATGGATTTTCCCTCCTTTCCTTCATTCCCACTACTCCTCCTCCCCTACTCATCGACCATTTCCCTCTTCTCACCTCCACATCCCACCACATCCCCCATTCCCATGTAGCCCTCCCTTCACTCCCCTCCACCTCTCGCTTCATCTTTCTACTCCTCCCTCTTGGATCCTCCCTCCTCTCCTTTATCGATTCTTCACCTTTTCTCACCTATTGCCACTTTTCTCCTCTCTTCCCACCCCCTAATGCTTTCCTCCCTTGGTCTCACATATCTTCCTCTCTTCTCTAGCTCTCCCTCACCTCCTCTTTTCCTTCCCCTTCCATCCTACCTCACCCTCCCCCTTGGATTCCCCCACATTTCCTTTACCTATATCCCCATCTTCCACTAGGCCACTATTTCTATCTTATGTTGGGCCCTTTACTCAACCCTCACCATTGTCATGTTATGGCTATAGTCCACCATTAGGGGAGAGAGAGACAGAGGGAGGTAAATAGAGAGGGGGGGGAGCGAGAGGGAAATAAGGAGAGAGAGAGGGAGTGAGGGAGAGAATGACAGATCTAGGGCGGT
>ML782913.1:499777-511260 GCA_009831015.1 Picea engelmannii
AAAAAAAAAAAAAAAAGATAGAGCTATAGAATCTCATTAAAAAAGGATTACATCCCTAAGTTGCGTGCTAAAAATGCATATCTAAAGAAAAAGACTAGAAAATCAATAAAAAATGTAAAAGAGAAAATGTAAAGTGTTGAAGTGGTAACTCTAACTTGTATAATATCCCTTTCATAAATCTTACATGGTTTTAAAGGGTGTATAACCTATTTAACAAAAAAATTGCTCTAATTTGTACCTAAAGTTTGAAGAATATGAGGTATCATTTGATTCACTTCTATCTATGTTATTGGTTTTAACTTAATATTTCTTGGATAAATTATTGAGCAAAGTGCTACAACTACATGAAAGATGGCATTCCCTTATAGTCTTTAATTTTTTATGCTTAACTAAAGTATTTTTATTTTTTTATGCTTAGCTAAAGTATTTGGTTTGGAAAAGTTTGATTTGTTTTCCAACTCTTACCTTAGGATATTACAAAGACCACCTCTAGATAAGAGTGTATTTGACTAGATCATTGAGACATTGGCTCATTGCAAGAACCAAGTATCAAGGAGTCACGTCTTTTATTTTCTTTCTCTAAGACAATTTCAATTTAAACTTTATCTCCTTGTTTTGTTAGGGAAATCTAGGGTTTAAAGTGATATATCCGAGGCTAGAATTTCAATTTTGGATCTAGTTCATTATTGGATCTTTCTTTGCGATAATCCCTTCACGTCCATGGTATATATTTAAATGTTTGCATAAGTAGGCTAGCCTAGCTAGCTCAAGTTAAGGTTATAGATTTATTTAACTTGTTCGTTTGTGTATCTAACCCTCTTCTACAAAATAACTCTAAAGGTGCTTAAACTATATTTTTTTTTCTTTGAGAATTGTTGTTCATGGTTGGGAAAGCATGGTTTAACATGGTTTACTGATCTTTCTCAGTTAACAAAGGCTCATTGTTTTAATTTTCAATCATAGGTTATTTTCATGATTAATATATTTGGAATGATCAAATTGATATCATAAGAGGTGTAACGACCTTGGCAGAATGAATTACATTTTGGGCACTTAACTTTATCTTCCTAACTTGACGTTTTGGGTTAAAGGCTTTCATTTGGGATCTTTCCTTGTTTATGGTGGATGAGGCATACCTAATGGAATAATAATACTGTTAACATTCACATGAGTACACACCCCTAATCAAATCGATCGGTGACATTGGAAGATGAACTAATTTATAGTGCTAATGTCTCACTATTTGGGGACTATGCTGACAGTTTCTTGTTACTATTTTGCAGATTGCATGGTCTCTAATAGATCTGAAATTATACATACCTTTGACACACATAATAATCCACTCAACTAAGCTTAACACTCTCACTAGTCGTACATGATGGTCAGTTTGTGGGACTCCATGGAACGTGAGCATGTATTTGTCTGTTGCATGCTAGACAAATTGGGAGTAGGTTAAATTGGTAAAAAAAATTGGTTTAAATTTGTTGATTTTATAGTGTAGTTTGAGTAGGGCATATTTGTCAGTTGCAGGTTCAGAAGTTCAAAGTCAGTGGGATAGAAGTTGTACATATTGTTTAATGTTTGGTCTACTGTTGCTTTGAGGTGTTTCATAAAGTGTTACTATTATTTGAATTATGTGAAACAAACAACACGGTGAGGCTACGCTCACTTCTATATTATTCAATGAAGACAGATTACATCCTTATATAGGGAAAGACTTGACCGAGTCGGTTACATGCAAACCAAAGACAACTAGACTCTTAACTAAGAAATGACTCTTAACATGCCCACAACTGACTCTCACAACTGAAGCTTATAAGTGCTTACAACTGGCGCTTACTCCATTATTTCCATGTCTCCCCCTTAATGGAGAATGGATTGAATTCTACACCTAACATCTCCCTAAACAACTCAAAATTAATCTTTCCAAGAGGCTTAGTGAAAATATCAGCAACATTTTCACTAGTATTACAATACACAAGAGTTATTTCATTTGACTGCAACTTTTCTCAAACAAAATGATACTGAGCTTCAACATGCTTTGTCCTTGCATGAAAAATCAGATTCTTCGCAATATTGATTGAACTTTGATTATCACATCTGATCATTGTAGGTTCCTTTCATTCTTCTCCAACATCTTGAAGAAGTCTTCTTAATCAAACAACTTCACAAGTTGTTGCACACAAGGCTTTATATTCTGCTTCAGTAGAAGACAAAGATACAGTAGGTTGCTTTTTACTGCTCCATGAAACAACCCCAGATCCAATGCTAAACGCATATCCAGTGGTTGATCTTCGATCATCCAGATTGCCAGCCCAATCAGAATCTGAATAACCTGTCAACTCAACATCAGATGCACCAGTATATTTAATACCATAATCAAGTGTACCTTTTAAATACCTGAGTATTGCCTTTGCTGCATTCCAATGGATTTCATGAGGTTTTTCCATGAAATGACTTAACACACTCACAGAAAATGAAATATCAGGTCTGACTGTGGTGAGATAATTCAGACTACCCACCATCTGTCTATACACAGTGCCATTCACCTCCTTCAAACCATCATCACAAGAAAGTTCCACATTCTGTTGCATGGGAACAATAGAAGACTTACACTGATCCATTTTAAATCTCTTAAGTATTTCTCTGATATACTTACACTGACAAACAAAAGTTTGACTTGCATTTCTCCAAGCTTCAAGACCTAGGCAGTAATGTAACTCACCAAGATCTTTCATTTCAAATACCTTTGATAACTTCTCCTTGATTTCATCAATTAACTTCTCTGCATTTCCCGTAATTATTAAATCATCAACATATAATGAAATCAATACTATATACCCCTGTTCATCAAATTTGGTATGCAGATTTGGATCACTTTTGCTCCTCATAAAACCCTGTTGAAGAAAGAAAGAGTCTATCTTCTCATACCATGACCTAGGTGCATGTTTTAGTCCATACAATGCTTTATTTAACTTGCACACTAAATGTTCTTGCCCCTTTTCAACAAACCCTTCAGGTTGAGTAAGGTAAACCTCTTCCTTTAACTCACCATTCAAAAATGCAGATTTAACATCTAACTGATGCAGCTTCCAATGGTGTTTTGTAGCTAAAGCAATTAACATTCTAATAGTATTCAAATTGGCTACTGGTGCAAATGTTTCAGCATTATCAATACCTTATGTTTGTGAATACCCCTTTGCCACCAGTCTAACCTTATACTTATCTATAATACCATCTGATTTAAACTTGGGTTTGTATATCCATTTCATCCAATGGGCTTCTTATGTTTAGACAATTCAGTCAATTGCCAAGTATTGTTTTTCATTATAGATTCATATTCTTCCTCCATTGCATTTCGCCATTCATTATGTTCATTAACTTCATCAAAAATCATGGGTTCTATGACATTTGAAATGCTACTCATTAGGGCATAGTCTTTATACCTCTCAAGAAGCTGAATCTGTCTTGAAGATCTTCTCAACTCATTATCTTCCTCCCCACTTTGTGAAGATCTGTCTTCACCTCTAGGTGAAATATGACTACTTGAATTGTCCATATCACTGAGTCCTTCTTGTTGTTGCTGTTGTTGTCACTGTGGGGATGGATACTGTTGTGTGGGTTGTTGGTGCTGCTGTCACTGATCTTCTTTGACTCCTTCATCAAGAAGTCTCTACCATTCCTCATGACTGTTGTCGTCATGATTTCCTACTTCCTGCTCATGGAAAAGTACATCTCTACTTGCAAATACTTTGTGAGTAGCAGGATCAAACAATTTTTATGCTTTAAATTCAGAACAATACCCAATGAAAATACATTTAGTGGCTTTAGCATCCAATTTCCTCCTATTCTCCTTTGGAATATGAGCAAAATCCTTACACCCAAATACTTTCAAATTATTAACCGCAGGTTTGGAACCATTCAAGGATTTGAAAGGAGTAACATTATCAACACACCTTGTTGGACTTCTATTCTTTAAATAAACTGTAGTTTTTATGGCTTCAGCCCAAAATGCATTTGAGAGATTCTTACCTTTCATCATACTGCGTGCACACTCTACCAGAGTTTTGTTTTTCCTTTCAGCGACTCCATTTTGCTGTGGAGTGTGAGGTACTATAAACTGTTGTACTATTCCATTATCTTTGCAATATTTGTTGAAGTCCCCTGATTTATACTCTCACCCTTGATCTAAATGGAGGATTTTGATGGATTTTCCTGTCTTCTTTTCCACCATGGTTCTGAATTCCTTAAAGTACTCGAAAACATCATTTTTTCGTCTAAGGAAGTAAACCCATGTGTATCTCGTGCAATCATCAATAAATAACAGAAAGTAAAATGCACCCCCTAAAGACCTAGTCTGCATAGGTCCACAAACATCAATATGCACAAGATCTAACACATCTCTCTTTTTCTTATCAGGATTAGAGGGGAATTCATCTCTGTGCATCTTTCCTAATGCACATCCATCACAAGAAACTTTCTCATTCTCTAACATGGGAAGTCCTTCAACCATATTTTTTTTTGTAATAACAATACATTAGGATGATTGATGTGTCCATACCTTTGATGCCAAATAATCTCTGTTGGCATAGTTGTAGAAGTCAATGCATGATGTGCTTTGCTGGTAACATCAAGTTTTTATAGACCTCCTGCTCTGACTCCTGTTGCAATAGTTTGGAAGTGGTCCAACAGATCCTTCACTATGAAATAACTCTTGAAGAATTCAACCTTCAAGTTCTGATCTGTAATGGTGGACACAGAGATCAATTTTTTCTTTATTCCTGGCACATACACCACATTGCAAATGTGATGAACAGTACCATTCGGCAATGTCACAGGAATGTCTCCATATCCCTTGATCTGATGAGCGCGGTCATCTCCAAGATATATGCTGGCACCATTTTGTGTTTCTTTAAAATTAGCATACCAAT
Organism: Picea engelmannii; assembly: GCA_009831015.1. Taxonomy (NCBI): domain Eukaryota; kingdom Viridiplantae; phylum Streptophyta; class Pinopsida; order Pinales; family Pinaceae; genus Picea; species Picea engelmannii. The sequence goes on from ML782913.1 coordinate 504,709, forward strand.
TTTTATTACAATTCATATGTACTGATGCTCTGGAATCCAAAAACAAGGCATCCGAATCATCCGTTTCAGCAGATAAAGCAGCATTAGACACAAACAGCCTAAGATCCCGTGAGTCAAAATTCGAGGGTTTATCAATATCATCACTAGCAATAAATAATTCGAGATCTTGATTTGAAGATTTTTTTGCATAATGACCTGAATCTGTTCTATGTTTATTCCTAGCCTCATCACTTTTCTTCTTATGAGAGTCTTTAACCATATGTCCAGGTCGACCACAATAAAAACAACCCTTTGACTCATTCTTATCAGATTGCATACCTTGATTTGGAGATTTTCTTCTCTGGGATGAACTGCCTCTCTGCCATGAACCGCCTCTCTACCATGAACTGCCTCCTCTGCCTCTTACTCCTGATCTCCCTCTCGCATATCTATTATTTGACCAAAGTGCCAAATCTTTACTCGGAGGCTTCAGATTCCCGTGCGTCTCTTCCTCTTGCAACAGAATACCTGTCAGTTCTTCAAATGTTGGGGGTTTCTCCCTTGCTGCGAGACCTGTTATGAACATATGATAATCTTCTAGCATACCATTTAAGGTAATAGTAACCAGATCAGTGTTGGAAATAGTTTCCCCTATATTTACTAGCTTGTCTTTCACCTCTTTAATACGACCCAAAAATGAACTAACAGATTCATTTCCATCCATCTTAATTCCTAGCAATTTAGTTTTCAGAAACAAAATACGATTTGTGTTGCTAGTTTCATACAATGTTTTAAGTGTTGTTCATGTTGCAGCATAAGTTGTAGCGTCTCTAATATGTGGAATTATGCTATCTTTAACAGACATGTGCAACAATACATTTTCCTTGTTTTCGCGCTTCTCCCAATATTGAATCTGTGCTGTTGTCGCACCTGCAGCTACATTAGGTTTCAGTTTACTTCCCTTCGCAATGTTCCAGACACCATAGCCCTCCATGAGCGTTTGCATCTTGAATTTCCAGTTAATGAAGTTTGAGCCATCTAATTTGTTGGCTTTGTTGAGGTAGGTCTCTGCCAGCGGATTCGCCATTGCTGCAAGATATTCTCTGCAAGTAAATTACCAAGGATATGCAACTTCCTGTCGAGTTGTCTCCTATGCTGAGAAGTCTGTCACTCTACCTTCGGATCCATTGATCCAACTCTATGTCTGTTCTCAGCTTAAATCATGCATGCATGCACCTTTAAATCATAACACCACCTCACATGCATATATCAACTTTTAAATCATGCATGCACCTTAATATCCAAAATATCCTCCTTTTTTTAAACTTTAATATCCCACATTAAGTTTAAACTTCACACATGCATCCACTTTTAATAAAAAAAAAAAAGTGAATAACTCACTCTTCACTTAATAAAAAGTATCCACCTTTTTTAATAAGAAACTCAAACTATAACCATGCAAAACTCCACTTTAATATAAAAAATTTATAACTCCCTCACTTTTTGTAAAATTTAACCCCTCCACTATTGGCATGCATAAGAGAAAGTGTGGCAATCTTTTTCAATACAAAAAAACTCATGCAAGCCTTAACACTAGTTTTGTTTTGAGGATGGTACAATTTTCACGTGACCTCCCTTAAGAACCCATGCACGAGATCTGATTAGGATGGGTTCTCTGTACGCTTTGATAAATCCAATCATATAATATTGGATTTCCAAACTTGAAGCTCACGCTTCTAACAGACTCAACTCAGATTTGCTCACGGCCTTGCTGTAGACTGCGAAAATCACACTTCACTTCTGTGGTTTTGATACCAAGATAAAATATGTGAAACAAACAACACGGTGAGGCTACGCTCACTTCTATATTATACAATGAAGACGGATTACATCCTTATATAGGAAAAGACTAGACCGAGTCAGTTACATGCAAACCAAAGACAACTAGACTCTTAACTAAGAACTAACTCTTAACAAACCTACAACTGACTCTCACAACTGAAGCTTATAACTGGTACTTACAACTGGCGCTTACTCCATTATTTCAAAGTTTATTTAATGTTTAGTCTACTATTACTTTGAGGTGTTTCATAAAGTGTTACTATTATTTGAATTATGCAATAATCATTATAGTTTTTGAAATATCAGTTTGTATTGTTGAAACTACAATTATTTAGATAGATTTAAAGCCTCCAAATTAATTAAAAATCACAGTTTTAGATTTAACTAAACACACTATCCAAATTTTGATAAAGATTTTGATCATAATGTTAATCAGATTATGAGGCAAAAACCACTATATAATACACCGAGTACCAGTATCCCAGCTTTATTTTTAATTCAAATTTAATATACACAAACGAGCAATAAGCACACCCTATTAAAAAGTATTAAATGTTGTGTATATTGAAGGGCAGATGGTTCCATCCAAAGTTATTTTTCATTTAATGATACACAGTCCAACATGCAAGATCTAGAGCATTTAGTAATCTGTAATTAAGTACTGATTGTTAATTAAGTCAATGATACACAACCCAATATGCAAATCATTTAATGATACACAGTCCAACATGCAAGATCTAGAGCATTTAGTAATCTGTAATTAAGTACTGATTGTTAATTAAGTCAATGATACACAACCCAATATGCAAATCATTTACTGATCTGTAACTAAGTGTTGATTGTTAATTAAATAATCAAATAACGGTGCAACAACGTCTTCAATATTATTATATTGAGGGGCAGATGGTTGAATCTAAAGTTATTTTTGATCTAATGATACACAGTCCAACATGAACATGTAGAGCATTTAGTAAAGTTATTTTTGATGTAATGATACACAGTCCAACATGAAAATGTAGAGCATTTAGTTATCTGTAATTAAGTGTTGATTGTTAATTAAATCAATGATACACAATCTAATATGCAAAGCATTTAGTGATCTGTAACTAAATGCTGATTGTTAATTAAAGAATTAGATAATAACCGAGCAACGACTTTAGAATTGGAGGTGTTTATTGCTCAGTAAGCCAGCGAGAAACCGGATGGCCGAACAACGACCTTATTCTACTCCATTTACGTGGGGCCAACGCTGGCAATCAGGAAGAGCCAGACTCCGGGAGAAGAGTTTATTGAATATAGGGTGGCCTGTTACATCTTTGGTTTCTTTCCAGGGATTCAAATCTAGTCAACACCGAGAAGGAGCGAGAGTTAACCACCTGTACAGGTAAGTTGAAGCTATTTCTTTTCTGAATCACCGAGATTACGATCATGCGAAACGACGACCACATTTCTTGATGGAAGGCAACAACTTGAGGGATTGGAGAATGGTCCATGCCTATCTTCGTTTTCATCCGAGCATACTCCGTTTGGCGCTTATTCTCAAGTATACTTACTGTGTATACGAACTACTGTTAAAGCCCGAACCACATAGGGAGAGTCCGGCTATTAAATGTTTGTACATAAGCAAACTGACACCACTGATTATATAAAGTTAGGAATACATGATTGTCAAAAATAAAACAACGATTGATCAGACACGGTAAACTGCCACAATAATTACAGCTGACAGTTTTGCGATTTTAGGATGCATAAGCGTAGTTTAAACACTCTACATTTTGATTGTTTTTGGGCGAGTTTGATTTTGCTAGAAATTTGGTGAGAAATGGTTAGATTTACATATTTGAGTGGCTAAATTTGTGTAATTCGAGAAAGAGATAATTACAGATTACATCCATCTCCTTTACCTCAAGATCAAATGTTGTAGAAAAAGGCAATAGTAATCTAATGGAAGCTAATTTTGAAAATATGAGAAAAAAAATCACCAAAATCAATCCCCTCTACTTGAGAATAACATTTTGCTACAAAAGGAGCCTTCCACTTCTCAACCTTTCCTACTACATTTAGTTTCCTTTTTAACACCCATTTTCTACCAACTAGTTTCCTTCCATGAGGAAAATTAATCAAACCCTAAGCCTCATTTTTCTCCTAAGACCTCCATTTCTTCTTGCATAGCCTTCTTCCAAGATTTTCACTCTTTAAAAATTACTGCCTTTGTAACAAATCTAGGTTCATTATTAATACACGATATAACAAAAGCATAATGGATATCATGTGGACTATACCTTGCAATAGGTCTCCTTGCATGAATAGACCTTCTCAAAATATTTCCACCTCATCATTGATTTAGATAATTCTTCCTCCCCCAAATGATTCAGATCCTACATTATTTAGTTGAATTTCCACTTTCTCTATTTTTGGTTCTTTTGGTTCATCTTCTTTTTTGGAAATTCTCTCAACTTCTCCAAAGACCACATCTCAACTATACACTATTTTCCTTGTTATAGGATTCCACAGTTTGTAACCTTTCACTTTAGCTTTGTGACCGATGAAGATACATTTGTGTAACATATTGTCCATCTGAATCCTCTTTTCCTTTGGAACATGCACACACTCATTACACCCAAATACATTGAGAAGTGAAATAGAAGGTTTTTTATCACACCATATTTCATGTGGAATCTTCTCAACTAGTGCTGAAGTGGGTGATCAATTTACTAGATAACAAGATGTGGCAATAACTTATGCCCATAATTCCTATGCTAGCCCTACATCACCAAGCATACTCCTTGCTTTTTCCATTAGCGTCATGTTCATCTTTTCTACCACTCCATTTTGTTAAGGTGTGTGTGGAGTAGTATTATTCCATGCTATACCCCACAACTTACAAAACTATTAAAATTATTTTCCACAAATCTCACCTCCATTATCCATTTTCAACACTTTTATCATTTTTCCAACTTGGTTTTCCACAAGGGCTTTGAACTCCTTGAATTTTCTAAAAACCTTTGATTTCTTCTTTAAGAAATACATCCATGTATTCCTATAGAAATCATATATGAATGAAACATAATACAAAGATCCTCCTAATGATGGAATAGGTGTAGGACCAAACACATCACTATGTGTTAATTCTAGGTTTTATCTTTCTCTTGTAGAGCGAGAAGGGAAATTCACTCATTTTTTCTTATTATATAAACAATGTTCATATAAATCAAAATCTGATGCACATCCAAACATACTTTCAACCGTACTTTTACCTTGGAATAATTGAAGTCCCTTATATGGAGCCAAAACATTATATTGTCTCAAAAGTGAGTAGGGGTTTTCACTTCTTCAAATTTTATTTTAGGAGCAATAGTATTGGTACACCCATCAATGGTTGTGCTTCCCAATAACTTATATGGAGTTACACACTGAAATCCAATCATCAACACGGTTTCCCCTCGAACCACTTTGACTCTGTCCTTTTTAAATACAACATGTACACCTGCATCAACAATCTTACCCTTTCCTAGGCAAATCTAGAATGTGTAAAACCCATGGAAGAGTTCTAACCATTTCAGGTTTTAAGTTCAACTTGACTCTTCCACTTCCTATGATTGTGGTTGGCCAATTTTCTCTTACAAAGACATAACCATCACAACTTTGATACTCACATAATCACTCCCTATCAGGATTAATATAAAAAGAGGCACGTAAGTCGATGAACTGTACCTCACTTTTTGACTGTGTACTTGTAGAAGACAAATACACATTCCCTCCTTTTAAGGAGGAATTCTTTCCCATAAAAGTAGTATCATTTGACCCTTTACATCTCTCAACACTTCTTTATATGTAGTTCATCTTAAAATGCCCCAATTTATTTCATTTTCATCATACTTTCTTTAAATAATTTCCTGGATATTCAAATCGGCCTCTAGATTTAGATCTCCCTCTTGTAATCTTATTTCTTCTTTCTTTGGAATGACCCCTTACCATGAGGGCATCCAGACTATGCTCTACTATTGATTTTATTCTCATTTCCTATGATAACAAGGATGAAACTACATCCCCAAACATTAATGAAGATTGTTGATTGGTACTACCTATTGCTACAACCAAGTTATACCAAGACTCTGGTAGAGAACATAACAAGGTAATACTCATTTCTTTTTCCTCCAACTTATTATCAACATAAATAAGTTGACTTACTAGAGTATTAAAAGCATTGAGATGCTTTGTCATCGAGTCACCAGCTTCCATCCTAAGATGAAACAATTTTGTTTTAGAAAGAACTTATTTACCATGAACTTTGACTAATAAAAGTTCCCTAATTTTTCCTGTAGCTTCTTTGCAATGTCTTCTCTAAAGATGTTCAACAATACCAAATTTGTCAGACAAAGGAAAATTGTACTCCTTTAATTTCCTTTTAATTTTTCCAAATATTCTTTTGACATAGAAACAAGTTTTGTACCTGGGTCCAAAACCACCTACCATTCCTTATCTACTAGAAAATCCTCCATCTTGAGCTTCCACATCTCAAAATTATGTCCATTGAACTTATCAATCTCCACTTTGGAACTACTCGTCATTCTTTCAATATAAGAATTGCAATTACAAAGCTCCCACTGAATAGGTTTATCACAATTCTATCACATACCCAAAACAAACAAAACCCTTAGCAATAGAGGTGTCCCCCTAAGGCCAAAGTCTTGTTCTTGGAAACTTGATTGGGAAAACCAACATTCTTTA
>ML782913.1:511310-548827 GCA_009831015.1 Picea engelmannii
ATATATATATATATATATAGATAGATATTTTCTCCGACCTTCAATACCCCAATTTTTAAACTCGAATTAGATTAAAAAAAAAATATTTACCAATAAAAAAACATTAATCAAATAATCATCTACCAAAAAATAATTGACACAAAAACATAGACCAAAACAATTAATCCAAACCATCTCTATACTACATAGAATATAACACATATCCAACAACAATATTAAACTTGAAGAAATTGTTTTGTTTATAATCAATTTCTATTTGCATAGAAATTTTTATGTTAACAATATGATATGATTTTCATTGCAACGTGTATCAATTTGTCGACAATACTTCAAGCTATTTGCTTTTTCCATTAACTATTTTATATAATTATTCTTAAAATAATAATAATTGTTCTCGGAAGATGTCAATTTGCAAAGCGGAACTAAGGCAATGAATATGATATAATAGTTGATTTGGATTGTGGAAACTTTTTCGTTTCAAATTTACTTGTATATACTACACAAAATAGGTTTTCTATAGGCTCATGACTATACCTTTAGGTACGAATTCAACCCGTATGGACTTAGTATTACTTTCTTCTAACAAAAATAGTTTTTCAAAGTTTGGTGTTATTTTGTTATAGGTACGAATTCAAACTGTATTGACTTTTTTTTTTCCCAAGAGAAATTACTCAATTTTATATAAGGTATAAAATCATTTACAAATTCTCTGTATACAGACAAAGCCAGAATAACGAGAACCAATACAGGTCTGGTCATGCAAAAACTAAGCTTGTAACTGCCATGCGAGGATGGGGAGATCTATAAGTCCGGAAACGACACAACCAACATAGGGAAAAACTGTAAATCTCAATGCATGATCAGTACAGTCACGCGCCCTGTGATGAGAATCAGTCACCTCGGCCAGTGACACCAGCCACCATCACACAGCCTCGAGAGTGGTAGCACGTGGGCTATGACTGTCCCGGCACAACCAAATATAGCTGTAACACAGACTGTGCCACTGGTGCGGACAATCGCCCAAGTGGAAAAGCCACCACGACAAAAAGTAAACCTGTCTCCATAGCCGAGCAAAAGACAGGTGCAAAGTGGAAAAACAATACACACAGAGTGCAATCCGAAAGCAGCGATCTTGAATTAAACTTCGAAGAGATTGAAGAAGGTTGTCAGACTCTCCAATCCTCTGTCACAGTGATAGATGGAGAGTCTACCCACCACTTGACTGAGAGCTCTCTTGGAGAGTACATCCTCTTCAGAATTGTAGGATCTAGGGAGATGGCGGAAGGAGATGTCTGTGAAAGAGCGAGCCAGCAGAAGTGTTTTATGTTTCCAGCCCTCAACGTGGATGGAATGGAGATTGCACGTACCATTAATCCAGTCAATGATTACTTTTGAGTCGACTATGACCTGTAGGTGATCTAGGGACCAAAAGGAAGCCAGCAAAAGAGTAGTCCGTAAGCCAAGAAGCTTGGCTTTGGTATTCGTACCCCTTCCACAACTTAGGGACCACTTTGTAATCCTCTCCGGGTGAGATTTGAAAAAGCCTCCAACACCACAGCATATGCCGGTAGATTGTGCCACTCCATCAAAAAAAGCCACAGAGTGGCATCTCGACAAGAAAAAATCGACCTCTTTGTGAAGATGTGCCATGACTGTAGGCTGCTGCCAATGGAAAGAGGCTTGTGATCTATGGCAGACCGCCCGAAAGGATGGGGAAGCGTCCTCAAAGAGCGCCCTGTTACGCTCTAGCCAAATGTGCCAGCTAACTAGAATTTCCAGTGTAGGAGGCGCAGCTTGAACAGTAGACCAGGAGTAGAAACATTCAGAAAATGTAGCACCAGTCCAGAGGAAAGGGAGGGAGAAGTGTTGCAGTGTGTGCTTCCAGATGTTTTGTGCAAAAGTACAGTGAATGAACAGGTGATGAATGTTCTCCGAGGCACTTCTACAAAGGACACAAATCCCAGGTCCTTGCCATCCTCTTCTATGTAGGTTCTCCCAGGTGAAGAGTTTATCATTAATGCCGAGCCAAAAAAATAATTTTAGTTTTAAGGGAAGCTGCCAAGACGAAAAACGACGGAGCCACAAAGGCTGTGTCTTGATCACCCTATCAGTAAGGAGCGCAGCATAAACGTTTTTGGCTTGTACAACCCCCGAACCATCGCCCCCTGTCCAGGTAAGGGTATCCCATGCATCTGTGAGGGAGAGGCCCAAGCACTTTAAGGCTGTCGTGAAAGAGTCTAACTCCAAAGTTGTGGGTCCGCCAAGGGCCAAATCACTGCTGTGCAGCCAATGATCAGGGAGGGGATAGGCACGACTTTCTTTCTTTAACTGTGCAACCAATGATCAGGGAGGGGACATGCACAACTTTCTTTCTTTAACTGTGCAGCCAATGATCAGGGAGGGGACATGCACGGCTTTCTTTCTTTCGATTCTGTCCCTGCAGCTCAGGTCTCTTCTGTTGTCTCACAATATTTCTTCCCAAACTGTATTGACTTAGTATTACTTTCTTTTAAAAAAATAGTTTTTAAAGTTTGGTGTTATTTTGTTATTTTACTTATAAAATTAATTTATTTGAAAAAATTAAATTACTTTAGGATTTTTTCAATTTTATTAGTTATCTTTTTCATGAGATTTCTTAGATTATTGTGTTGATATAGTATACTTTATAATCCCAACACTTAAAAAAAATGTTATAGATAAATGTAAGTACATTTAAAAAAAATATGTATTTAGTTTATTTGCATAGCCATAGCTAAGTGATATGAACCATTTGGATGGTGCAGATTTTACAAATCTGCTTCAACAATGTCAAATTTCATGTTAACTATATGAAACATTCTCTCAAATATTTGAATCGGCCTACCAATCATATTAAGTGCAATAGTGGTGTGGGTTATTCCCCATAACCTTTTGAATTAAGTGGCATAGTGGCGTGGTTGTTCCTCCTAACATGTTGAATTATTGTCATTAAATGAAATAAATTGTGAGATAACCTTTTTCAATTCGCTTTTAAGACAACAGTAAATAAGTGTTATATAACATGTTGAATTATTGTCATGAAATGAAATAAATTGTGAGATAACCTTTTTCAATTCGCTTTTAAGACAATAATAAATAAGTGTCATATGTCAGCTTAGTTCCTTCTGTTTTGAAATAATATGAGATCAATAGTGTCAAGTAAAGTGTCAATTGGGGCGAGGCTGCTTTGGTTATTTATGGATTGGATAGGGTGTTGAATATCTACTTTGGTTATTTACAAATAAAGTGTTGAATGTTAGATCATTTGATTTGTAGGGTGATGAATGTCAGGGAATTTGATTTATAGGTATGCTCGATTAAATCAAAGTGTATTTTTCAAACAATCATTTCAATTGTAAGATACATCTTTTTAGTTAGCAGATTGTGGTAACAATAGTTTGAGTGTATGCAATAGATTGACACGTTTTTTCTAGTCAGCAGACTATGGTAACAATAGTTTTAATGCATGCACTAGATTGACACGTGTGGGTTTTGGAGATATGTAATAGATGGATGTTTTCCCTCGCCAAGTGGCTTGTGATTTGCAACATCTCATGTGTGTCCATACAAACTCTTATGGCATGAATCTTATTTATAGTATTCGTTGACCATAATGAAAAATTGTTAGTGAGAAGAGGATAAGGGGTCAAGGTCATTCTAAGCTTGGATCAAGCTTCTTTCATTCCACAGTGGGTGTTGCTTACTGAAATGGCCCATGGTTGGAGTTACCTTGGGCTTGATCAAGCTTGATTTGAGCCAATCTAGTTCATTGAGTTAAACCCATTGAGTGAATTAACCCGTTGATTTCTCTACATGTCCTTGGACTTCGCTATGAAAGAAAATAAATGGTAAATTTGTTAGTTTTTAAATTTTGATTCTAAAAAATTGACAGATAGTTCTCAAAGACTTTGAAAGGATATTAAAATATGAAGATACCTAGTAAGCTTTGATGAGAAGGAATAATTTCATACTTTCCTGGATAGTTTGGCTAGATAAAGTGGACAAAAGGCCTACCAACTAGGAGGATAAATTTAGGAAGCTGTGAATCAAATTCCCATGCTTTATGTATCTCTTCAATGTAGACACTCACTGTATTGGCTAGAAAGTTCTCTGTGAAGTGTTGTGCAACCATGGCTTGCTTCAATCTTCAAGTGGTAGTGTGGACTAAACAAGTGTTGGAGGTTTGGCTAATCGAACTCTAAGAGATACTTGGGCTGCCACCACCAAGATTCAAAACTAGGCCCATTCTAGATGTTAAATTTTTTTCTAGTTGATTTAAACAAACTTTGATTTCAATGAATTGTACTTTAAAGGGTTTCCATTGCATCAAGACACAACATGGAGCACTCATAGAAAGCATATTAGGAAAGTTGTATTTTTGTAAGGGCATGCTGTAAAAAAATGGGTGAGTGGTAAGCATATGCCATAAGGGAAGCAATACAGTGAGGGAGAAAGTATGGAATCATATTGTTTGTTCAATCCATCATAAACCTACACCTATTGTCTCTTGCTCTAGAGCATTATTCACATGAATGAAAATTGGCTCAATCACAAGTGCTTGAGCTGGACATAATATAATTATTTATGTACAATAGATATCCCATCCCTTAAGCCTCAATAGGGAGAGTCTTTATAGGTGTACACGAACATAGCCATAATTGTGATGCCTCTTTTCCAGTTCCATAAGATTTGATGGATATGGGGATGTGTAGGTTTTATACTTGTATGCAAAAGAAGCTCCTATTTGTCTTGAAAAGTATTGACTAAATGGGGTAGCGACACTCGCTCTTGAAGGTGCTCCATAGTCTACTAGTCAATCCCGACTTTTAAAGGCCAAACTTAATCCAACCCTCCCATTGAGGCATCAATAAATTCCTTGATAAGATAGCGAAGCTCTTCGAGGTGGTCATGTTTACCAACATCTCTCGAACATACATCGATGCCACACCTGATCGGTTGGACGTGAATGGCGTGTTGATAACCCACTGTCTCTACTACCCCCAATCCACCTAGTTATTGTTGCTCTCGATGGAGGATAAATAAGAGATTATGAATTTGAAGGACCCAACCATACTTCGTCGGGACATGAGAAAAATGATGATTGTGGACAACAACCCCATTTAGTATTTGTTGGAATATATAATTCCTACTTATCTAATATGATGTATTAAGAAGTAGAGTCAATCTCTATGTGAGTTGTGTGATCTTATTATTAGGAGTTTGTTAGGAGTTGGATTTATGAGATCCTAGATTAGTGTTTATGGTTGATATATTTTCTCAACCTCTCATCCTATATTTGGAATAAGTTAGATCTAATAACTATCAGTGAGCTCTATATAATGAGCCACAAATGTATTATAATTCAAGTAATCTAATAGTGTTGTGTTATAATATCTCTCTCATTTGTTAATTTGGTATCAGAGCGTCAGGGCTGGGCAGGACTCCCTCACGGGCTTGCCTAGGCACATGAAGAGAGTAAGGGATCTTACAGACTTGTACATATCTATATATGTACCTACACGCTTCAGGCGGTGCGATCTTACCTTTCTCTGTTTTGCGTAGCGATTCATCATATGCACTAATCCATTACACCGATCGATCTGCTGAAGGTAACACTCTTTAAATATATCGGGTGCCCAGTGAAGATGAAGCCATTGTACTATGGAAACATAGAGTACATTGTTCAGCAGATAGAGATTAAACGATTGTTTGGCAGATATGGAAGAGTTGATAGGGTTGATATGAAATAAGGTTATGGTTTCAACTACATGGAAGAAGAGCGTGATGCAAAGGATGCAATCCGAGGGCTTGACAATGCAGATTTTGGCAGGTAGAGACACCGACTTACTGTAGAGTGGACAAAGCATGTTGACTAAGGTTTTCAATAGAGTTATATTAAGATCAGTTGGTCCTTCCATCGTTCCACTGTCATATTATTGGGATTTTCTCCCTTGAGTGGGTCTTCCATGAATCTCCTTGTTTCTGTCATAGTTTACACTACGATCTGCAAGGAGGAGGGCATGCGGTTTAGAATCCTCGGGAATTCGGTAAAATGGGAGGATCTTACGGACGCTTCAGATGTGGATGTCAGCCTAGTGCAGCTGAAGAAGAGAACGTTGAAGAATTTCTTATTTTTCTATGCTCATGCTCGAAGAAGGTTTCATTGAGATGCTCGTGTTGGTTGTTGTGAAGGAGCGCTCAACAAAAGGAATCCGCCTTCTTGGTGCAGAGGAGAGCGTGAGATAGCTCTTCATTGTTGAGAAAGAGAAGTTGGTTGTTGTTTGTAGAACTCTTTGTTTCCATGAAGCATATTGAAACCAGGAAACTGTGTTTTGAAGAGTCGCCAACCGAAAAGGAAGAGAGTTTCGGTTGTGCGTTGTCTCGGAGGATTCTATCGTTGTTTGCTGAGGATGCAGAAAGGACAAAAGCATCATTACATGGAGGTGTTATAGAGAAATGAAGTGAGGTGTACGTGCTCATTTCTTCGGACTCACACATCCTCCAAATCAAGTCACAAAAGCAAGATTGAGTTGTGAGTGATATTTTTTGTTTGAAGTTGTGAGTATTTATTTTATTCAAGTTGTGTGAAGTGGTTATATGTGTGTCTTAGTCAAGAATGATGAAGAGATGTAAATGGACATATGTAATGGGCTTGTAATATTGGGCATATGATTGGTGAGAATATTGTTGATATTTTATGTACCTGATTGAATTGTTGTAGGGGGTGCATGATCGGTTGTACCCGACACCCTAGGTTATGGTCCAAATTGTAATGCTTAGCCATAGGCAAGATAAATTCCCCAGGTTTGTTGTAAGCCCTGTTAGTAAGGCATAAACAGGAATACATGTTGTAGCGCAGAAGTGTGTGTGATCATAGGATGTGATACTCTCTCATAGGCAGAGAGGTTGTTGTATCAAGTTGTGGAATTAACCACTAGGGTAGGTACGAGGGTGGCAGGTGTACTCGTATGCTAGCTTGATGTTGAATCAGAGACTTTGGATCTTTGATTAAGGTGGGGAATGTGAGATGAAATAATCTTAAAGTGTGAGACCAAGTTGTGAGTCTCAGAGTGTGAGGGACCAAGTTACGTTTAAGGGAGAGTTTAACATTGATGAGCTATGTAGCTAAAAACAATTCCTAGAGAACTAGCGGTTACAACGGAAAATGACCCATGTATTCCGGTAGATGGATTGTGTTTTATATGGACATCAATAATTATATGTAGGTACAAGATGCAAGAGGAAGCAAAGAAAGTTCAAGGATGAAGCCCACAGTAAAGAAAGCTCAAGTGAAAAATTGAAGCCATGACAGTGATGAAGATATGACCACAAAGATATTTAGATAAGTAGTCATTAAGGGAGAGTGTTGGAATATATAATTCCTACTTATCTAATATGATGTATTAAGAAGTAGAGTCAATATCTATGTTAGTTGTGTGATCTTATTATTAGGAGTTTGTTAGGGAGTTGGATTTATGAGATCCTAGATTAGTGTTTATGGTTGAGATATTTGCTCAACCTCTCATCCTATATTTGGAATATGTTAGATCTGATAACTATCAGTGAGCTCTATATAATGAGCCACAAATGTATTATAATTCAAGTAATCAAGTAATCTAATAGTGTTGTGTTATAATGTCTCTCTCATTTGTTAATTGTATTATCTATAGCCATAGAACGTGGTGCCTATAACTTCCTACTTCAAATTTCGAACATCGCCCTGATGATGGTGAGCTGAGTCGGGTGATTTCCATTCTTTGCACTTTTGTGGAGTGGAACGAGGACATTAGGGATGTTCTCGACCAACTGGAGGACCAATTTACAGAATAAAAGCTGCAATATGCTAGTGGATTTTCTAAATAGTTATTCCACTATAGTTTTTAGTGTTAATATTTTTTGGACATCCAAAGTATTTTGTAGTTAACATCTATGCAGTGTCTTGGTAGTGTTACAAAATATTTGAACATTTGGATATTGTGCATGGAAAATAAAGGTGATTTGGTGAATTTGGACATTTGGATATTCTGGAAGGATAACAGAGGTGAGGATGCGATGAGGGTGTATTGATTCTACTACTTCATTGAATTTTTTTTTGAAAGGAGTGCATGTCATTTATTTATTAACTTAATTGATATTGTAGTGTTAATACTCCATCAAAATTTGTTCTATGGCTGTGCATGTCATTCATTTATTAAATGACGTTGTGAATTGACATCGTGGTGTTAATTCCACTCAAATTGAAGTATTAAATAATGTGCACAATCACTCTAAAAAAAGGTTGCGTGGCAGCGCAGTCCTTGCCAACGAGGTTAAAAAGAAAATATTGGAAAATGGGGTCAAATTGTAAATGACGGAAATGTTGTGTGTAACATGTATATCACGGAACATGGGGAAAAAGTAAATGACACTTGGAATGTACAACACCATTTGTTTTTTGAAAGTATATAAGAAACTACAAATTTTTTCACAGTGGAAGAAAATTTTTGGGAATTTAAATGCATTTGCCATATGGACTGGTGAAAGATAAAAATGTATGAAGACATAAATTTAAAAGGAGATAGGAAATCAATTTTATTTGAAATATGTAAAAAAATAAAAGTTTGCTACATACTACTGGAAATTTTGAAATGTATATAACAGAAATGTTGCATGCAACATGTATATCACAGAACATGGGGAATAAGTAAATGATGTTTGGCATATAAAAATTTAAATGCATTTGTAAACATGGGGCATAAGTAAATGATGGTTGGCATGTAGAGCACCATTTATTTTGAAATATATATAAAAATAAAAGTCTGTTACATATAAAAATTTAAATGAATTTGTCATACAGACTGGTGAAATATAAAAATGTATGAAGACATAAATTTAAAAGGAGATAAAAAAATAGTTTTATTTGAAGTATGTCAAAAAATAAAAGTTTGTTACATACTACTGGAAATTTAAAAATATAAAAAAAAGTTAAAGTCTGTTACATTAATGAGAATTTCAATGCATTTGTCATGTAGACTAGGATTGGGGCTTCTGTGGACCATTAGAGAAATGTGTACAAGAAACAAGACTTTAGAAAGAAGATAGAGTGAAATACCTTCAAAAAAAATAAATTGAAAGGTATAACTGTTTGCGTACACATATCTATTTAAGAAAGTGGAATAACTGGGTTGATAAACAAAGCAGGATGCGATCAATAGACTTACAATGAGGGTACATATGAGCCATTTGGCTATTTGATTGTGACTGCCATTCCATCGATGTCGTTGATGACTGAGGTTTCAATGATGTCGTCGACGACTACTGGAATCCTGACAACTGCCTGTTGCCTTTCGTCGGCGGTCTTCTTCAATTGCCTTTCGAGCCATTCTTGAATGTAGCTTCTCATTGGGGTGACGTTGATCTCATTCCATATTTTTATGTTGAAAAGATAGTTTTCTAATTCCCGGAAGTCGATAGAAATATTACACAGAGCCTGATGAATTGCCTCATTCTGTACTAGATATTTGACTAACCAGTCATCAATGTGAGATTGATCAAAGTGAAGGATGTTGTAAAACTTTTCCAGAGACAAGGCCTTAAACATAGCAACCTATTTATCGAACTCTTGCCTGGTTAAGGGAAAATATTTTGTGATTAAGTCGGGGTATTGGAAGTCGTTGGTTTTTCTGGCTAAGTCTATTCTTGACAGCCTTGTGAATAAATTATATTTTTTTGATATGGCTTGTTCACATGACTGAACAATGAGATGCAAGTTCTTCACTTTTTGTTTCCAACATGCATTCAATTGACCGATCCAGTTTTTGGATGGAAGATCTTGTTCTCTTCTTTTTGTTTCTCTCATATTGTTGACAATGGTGCCAAAAGGAAGGACTGTTTTTGAAAAGAAATTTTCTTCATCTATTAATGCTGCCTGCAAATGTTCGAGAAAGCTATGTGCCCTGGTTCCAAGGGAAGTGATGGTTTGTCATGTTTTCCACGCCTCGATAACCAGTTACATTATTTTCTTGATATTATTCTCCACATATCCTCTACAGGATGCCAACAGGGTGGAGGATGCTTTTACATTGGCTGCAGGGGTGGAAGGCATGGCTACTGCCAAAGGATTGACAAGCAATGGCATAGGAACAAAAGACTCTTCCAATTCCTTGATCCGGTCCTTCAGTCTATCAATCTCGGTCTCGGTGCCTCCAATGGAATCACGAAGTGCTTCTCCGGTTGCAGTGTGAAGTTGACAGATTTGGGACGACTGCATGTTGGAAAGGGAAACCTCTAAATGAGATTTCCCTTTCTTATTTTTAACATCTTTTTTCTCAATTATCAATTTTTTGGATTGGCTATAAAAAACAACGCTTTGGAACATGAAGGATTCATCTTCGTCAAAATGTTCGATAATGGATATGTCCATTGGATGGCTATGCTGGATGGCATTTCTGGGCTGATCAAGAAAGTGAAACATGCTTTCCAAATCAGTGTCAAGTTCCATGTTCTTACTCTGAATTTTCGGCTCTTTCGCTTGTCCCACATTTTTTTTCTCTTCTTCTATACTGGAAGCTTGTGAGAACTATCAATTTTACAGTGAGGAGGATCATTATCTCCTCCTTTGTTTGAAGAATGTTGAGTTTCTTTGTTTCTGTGGTGGGCCATTGGAGGGATGCTCTGGGATGTCGTACTTTTTGGAGTGCTATTTGTCGATTGAACACTCTTGTCACCAAGGCATTTCCCCTGTTATGTGTACAATTTAGTGCATATTTTCACTGTGTCCACGTCGCCGACATTAGAGGCAGGAGCGTTTCCACCACTGTCTCTATTTTCGGGTAGGTATTTTTTTTAAAAACAATCGTCGACGCCAAGTGTTTGTAAATGTTGTCTAAAAATATTATAGGGGTCGAACCCTCTTATGATTTCAGCATATGTGAGGTTGGAGATGCTAGAATGCACTGCGAAATCCTCAATTTTCTTGACATTTTTCAACACAAACTCCCCTACTTTCCAAGACAGAGGAATAAACTGTTTTTTTTTCTTCTTTTGCAACAAATGCAACCACTAATTGTATTGTCGTTCTACCTCTACAACAAACATTATGTCCGTAACGTGACATGGAAGGAGAGTAGGTATTTCCATGGAGCCAAAAGTTATTATGACAGTGTAATTATCCAAATGTTCGAGTGTCCCCTTCCTGTGCAAAAAACTGGTTGCCTATTCAGATATGCGGGGAGCATCTGCTCCTAACAACAAAACTTTGAAAACAAACACGAAGCCATTAAGAACTTCATAGAAACAGTGGGAAGCCTTGTGCTTCCATAAGGCCTGATACCATAACATTATTGGGTGGAATTCATAGTTGACATTCTTGGACAGAGACAGTTGTGGAAACTTACAGGAATGCGCTATCGCAAAAACTAAATAGGACGACATATAAAATTTATTTTCCCTTTTGAAGCTTGACAATTGGGAACAGATTTCACGGGAAATTAACTTTCCCCAATAAAAAATGGCTTGTTCGTTGACTGTGAAATAAAAAATATAAAGAGACATCCGAGAAATAGTTGATGTGGACTCTTGTCCCGTTATTCTTGTAAGCAGCCAAACAATTTCGCGAAATGGATTTCTAAATGAACTAACCTACAAGCTTGTAATATCTTCAGGAACTAGAAGCGGGTTTTCTAATAAATGGGGCAAGAGGTCCAACTTGTTATTATGCTTTGCTAGGAACTGTTTCAAATCTTCTCGTTTGAACGTCAATGTTGGATCTGACAATCTTATCATCTGGTGGAAGACCTGAGGTGACAAAGAAACAGAAGAGAGGTCTCATAGTGGAATAATTCTTTTGTCTAAAAAAAATTTATTGCGGCACCAAGAGACCAGGTCCTTACATTCAAAAACCTTAGGGACACAACCTACATGAGAAATACCAGAGGTCCAAATTACTTGGTTCTCTGCGACAGAGGTTGAGTAATAAGAATATGCCCTGGACCACTGGAAGTTCTGGTCCTCGCGGCGAAGATGTTCACTGTATCTCCACAGAACTACTGTCGTGTTGATGCCATAGGTTTATGAGAACGTTGACTTTCTCCAGATGATGGTTGAAATGAACAGTTAGAGCTGATAATGTAACTCTCCGCTAAATCTTGGTTAAATGCTTATGAATGGGAAAGCTCCTCGAGGCTTTCACTGATTAAGGAAAATATGTATGGGTGGTCCATGATGAACTAGTAGCAGTAAAGATTACTTATTGCATATTTAGAAATACGAAGGTGGCGGGTACGACGAAGAGAACTTAAGGATTGGAGGTTTCGTGAATGTGCCAAGGCCACGATGTGCAAACGACATTTCATGATTTTGAAATCAACACTCGGAAGGGATAATATAACTCCCCAAAAATCTTGGTTTAATGCACATTAATAGGAGATCTCCTCGATCCTTTCACCCATCAATGACAATCTATATGGATCCTGCATGATGAGTTGTTACAATTAAATGTCAGTAATTGCATATTTAGAAACAAGATATGTATATATATAGAAAAAATAATTTTTTTATTTTATTATAGACAAGTGCGGAGGTGACAGAGATGGGGGAGAGAAAGGAAAGAATGGCAAGGTCTGAAAAGAGATCAGATGGTATTCAAAAAAGGGTTGCGGGGATACTCAGGAGAGGCAAGTCTTCCACGATCAAATTTTATGTATCGAAATTTTTTACTGCAAAATGTATAAAACGAAAGAGATCATGATGGGGAAGTTCAACGGTCGGTTTGTATATTTGCAGAATTCCAACAAAGTGGGTAAGTATGGAATAGGGAAGCGGTCGGGCAGACACCTTCTCAGAATAAAGGATTGAATTTTTCATGAAGGGACCAACCCGACGACGCAGAAATGACATTCCATGATGTTTGAAATTAGCACTTGCTATTGCATGCCTACAAATGAGATCTTATATATAAAAGGTAATTGCTAATTGCAAAGGGGCGTGGGCATAGGAAACAACGAATAGGAACTGAATATTTCTTTAACTCGCCAAACCAACGATCTGCCAAAGAAATTCAAATTAATGGCGAAGAATGGAAAGGGGATGGATGGGCTTGAAAATGCGGTGAGAATAGTTCCACAAAAGACGTAAGGAGCCGACGGTTAAATTGTATTTCTCGAAAGTTTTCAGTACAAAATGTATACCACGGAAGAGGGCATGATAGGTGGAGCCTAATACGGAAGAGGGTATGATCTGAGTCCAGTTTTAAATTTGTATATCACGAAAGTGACGGTACTGTTCGCAAGGCATGGAACAACATAAATCCAATCTAGAGCCCGCCTACGGGGAAATCATGGTCAGAGAAGTGTCTTTGTCTGTCAATTTGTCTATCGTGGAACTCCGAGGCATTTTATTAGCCAACTAGCCCGCAAGTTCATCTGTTAATTTGTATAGTGTAGAACTATGGGTGTTGTTTGCAGGGTACAAAACTATAGAGGAAATGCTTTTCCCTTTAATATAACATTTGTGGCGCAAATGTGGTATGGCTTGTTTTAGCACTTTTCCATTTGTAAACAAAGGCAATCTTGAGCGTGCAAGCCCTAGAGCCCGTGTGTCAATTTATATATCGCGGAGGTTCAAATGTTGTTTGGAGGTCACGGAAAAGTATAATTGCAATGTTGGGCCATTCAGTGCACAAGTCCGGCTGTGAATTTGTATATGGCAGAACTCTGGGTGCTACTTGTAGAAGACAGAATAATAGAGGGCCAATTTAAAGAAAGGGGAAGTGCTTGTTGGAAATGTGTGAATCCGCCAAGCCGCACAACAAGGAATTTTCAGAAAAAAATGATTAAGTAACTAGGAAGAGAAGCTATAGGGAATAAAAGAGTGGGAAAATAGAAAGGCGGAGGGCAGTTTTCGTAAGCGTGAATTGGTTTCAAAGAAGCCCCATTGTTGCAAAACCATCATTTTCTACTAATTGTCAGCAAATGCATTGTTGAAGATTAGATATTATTGCAACCCGTGCGTGTAAATATGTTTTTGATACATTCTTCCATGACTGTAACATATTAACTTAAATATTAAACTTCATTTTCTACTAATTGCCAACAAATGCTTTGTTGAAGATTAGATTTTATTGGAATGTGTGGGTGTAACCATGTTCTTGATACATTCTTCTATGAGTGTAACATATTAACTTAAGTGTTAAACTTCTTGCATTATGGGTTGTTAGCATTAAAACTTAATAATTGCATGCTTAGAAACAAGAATGATGATTTTGCTGCAAGATTGTATATTACTATTGCTATGTTCTATCTGCATTGCGAATAGAATTGAACGTTGGTTTGAAACTCCATGCAATCCATTTTTTGTTTGCATAAAAGGCCGGTGGATTGATAGAGTACATTGTCATATAATTGTTACATGTTTCATATTAGAAAAAATAACCTAAGTAAACACAATATCCAAGAATTATGACAGCACTGAACCTGCTGATGAGAATAGGTGTTGTGGGTGTTGTTTGCAGGGCACATAACTATAGAGGAAATTCTTTTCCCTTTAATATAACATCTTTGGCGCAAATGTGGTATGGCTCGTTTTAGCACTTTTCCATCCATAAACAAAGGCAATCTTGAGCGTGCCATCCCTAGAGCCCGTGTGTCAATTTGTATATTGCAGAGATCCAAATGCTATTTGGAGGTCATGGAAAAGTACAAGTGCAATGTTGAGCCAGCCATCACACAAGTCCGGATGTCAATTTGTATATGGAAGAACTATGGGTGCTACTTGTAGGACACAGAACAATAGAGGGCCAATTTAAAGAAAGGGGAAGCGCTCGTTGGAAACGCGTGAATCCGCCAAGCTGCGCAGCAAGGCATTTTCGGAAAAATAACGATTAAGTAACCAAGAAGAGACACTATAGGGAATAAAAGAGTGGGGAAATAGAAAGGCGAAGGGCATTTTTCGTAAGCGTGAATTGGTTTCAAAGAAGCCCCTTTATTGCAAGACCATCATTTTCTACGAATTGTCAGCAAATGCATTATTGAAGATTAGATTTTATTGCAACCTCTGCATGTAAATATGTTTTTGATACATTGTTCCATGAATGTAACATATTAACTTAACTATTAAACTTCATTTTCTACTAATTGCTAGCAAATGCTTTGTTGAAAATTAGATTTTATTGGAACGTGTGGGTGTAACTGTGTTCTTGATACATTCTTATATGACTGTAACATATTAACTTAAGTGTTAAAATTCTTGGATTATGGGTTGTTAGCATTAAAACTTAATAACTGCATGCCTAGAAACAAGAATGAGGATTTTGCTGCAAGATTGTACATTGATATTGCTATGTTCTATCTGCATTGGGAATAGAATTGAACGTTGGTTTGAAACTGTGTAATCCATTTTTTGTTTTCATAAAAGGCCGGTGGATTGACATAGTACATTGTCATATAATTTTTACATGTTCCATATTAGAAAAAATAACCTAAGTAAACACAATATCCAAGAACTATGACAAAACTGAACCTGCCAATGAGAACAGACATTAAATCTAGAAAAGAAGCAACAACGAAGAATCCAAGGGAATTTTTTTTAATAGCAAATCCATTTAAAAAAATAAGAAAAACCCGAGTATTGTACATCTATCCTTAGAAATTGGACCCAGTTCTTTGGGCCAAAACATTGAACGTATCTTCCACAAACATAGGCATGGGATCTGGAGTATGCAACATCCTTGCAGTTTTCTCCTCGATGAATCATCTTGTGGTGAAATTGATAGTTTTCAGAAGCTTCCCGTGAGGAAGAAGACAAAAAATGTTGTAGGGAAAATGGAATAGCCCTTAACTGAAACCGCATTTTCATAGTTGAAAAAAATT
The DNA here is from genome assembly GCA_009831015.1 of Picea engelmannii. Taxonomy (NCBI): domain Eukaryota; kingdom Viridiplantae; phylum Streptophyta; class Pinopsida; order Pinales; family Pinaceae; genus Picea; species Picea engelmannii. The sequence continues at coordinate 527,174 of ML782913.1, forward strand.
CAGGGACATAGGTTGCACGTGCAATTTCAGAGGCCCAAATTAGTCCATTCTAGGTGGAAGGAGATGACTAGTAGAAAAATGCCTTCTAGCAATGAGAGTTCTAGACCTCATTCCCGAAGATGTTAATTGTATATCCAAAGAAGAGGACAATAGTCCTGCAAGAGAATATTTTTTTGTCTTGAAATATACCTCTGGGAGCATCAACATATCATTTCTTTACAGTGAAACTCTTCCGCCTAGAACGAACTAATTTGGAACTCTTGAATTCCTACTTTGATGCTGCAAAGAGGTTATTGTGTTCAATGTCGGTTTCTTTTGTGAAACTCCTTTTGGTGTTGTCAGGACCGCCATCATTGAGCCGAGAATTTCTGCCCATTATGGTTGATTTCAATTTGGGTGTAGGAGTGGGAAGAGTCTCTGCATTGCCATCATTGACTATCAGATCATCTTCTTCCGACTCAGAATCCATGACATCAACCTCTGTGGCAGCCATGAATGCAACTGGGCAGGTTCTTTGAGTAGGCAGGGTTGCATTGGAATTCTTTGGGTTGAAATATATATCTTAGTGTACCAAGGGACCATCTAATTTTTTTCTCCTGGGCAGAGGGAGACGAGCAGTAAAAATATGCCTTGGAATAGTGGAACCTTTGGCCATTATGCCTGAATGTGTTTACTATATCTGGACAAAACTGTTGCCACAAGCTAACAAAAATTTTCATTTGCTCGAGACGATGTTTGAAATGAAAATCGGGGAGGGATAATATAAGCCTTCGCAAATTATGGTTTAATGAGTATTAATGGAATATCTCTTTGAGCCTTTCGCTAATCAATGACAATGTGCAGGGTTTGTGCGGAATGAGTTGTCACCATTACAACTCACTAATTGCATAATTAGAAAAAAGTGTGAAGCTCGCGGTGATGACGAAGAGAGATTAAGAATTAGAAATATCTTAAAGGTGCCAACCTGTCGGCGCACAAAAACAGATTGCATCATGTTTGAAATGAATACTTGGAAAGGATAACACACTTCTGTGCAAATCTTAGTTTAATTCGTAGTAATGACAAATCTTCTCCGGATTTTCGGACATTAATGACAATATTAACGGTCCCTGTAGGATGCACTACTATAATTAAAGCTTAATTATTGCATGTCTGGAAACAAGTACGAAGGCAACGATGATGGCGAATTGCGATGAAGCATTCTAGATTTTGTGCACCCGTCAACCCGCGAAACCGATTCCAAGAAATACCTAAGTATGGAAAGTAGTCGGGAGGGTTACAAAAGAAAAGGGAAGAAGATATACCCAAGAGACGTGAAGGGCCAATGGTCATATTGCATCTCAGTGACAGATATCAGCTGTCAATTTGTATGTCACAGAATTTCGAATGTTGTTTGTGCATAGGGGAACATCGGAAGTGCAATGGTGAGAGGGAAATTTGTATATCGCTAAACTTCAGGTTATGTATATAAAAGCATGAGACATTATGAAAAAGGTCCAAGTAAACAGAAAGCGAAAGCATATGAGATGAAGGGGTGTTTGTTTTCTAATTTGTAAATTGCGGAAGTCCGGGTGCTAGTTGCACACGGAGGAATAATGGAAATGCAATGTTAAACCTGCCTATGCAGGAACTCATGATTGAATATGTACTATAAAATATGAACATGCGATGTTATAGAGAATGTATGTATCCCGCATTTCATACTTGGCCACTTTTTGGATCAAAGGTTCTCAGACTGGCGAGCTTTAAATTGGGCATCCATTGTTTCGTGGTATACAAATAGCATATAGAATTCCTCGATATACAAATTGGCCAGCGGACCTGCGGGCTAGCTCGGTTAACATTGCACTCCTTTTGTTTTGTGTCATACAAACAGTACTCAAAGTTCCATGATATACAAATTGACAAATGGACTCCAGGGCTGGCGGCCCCGAGAGTGCCATTGTTTACAAATTCTAATCCCTATCAAGTATTTAACATTATCTAAAAACATTATTTTGAATACTAAATTATTAATATTAAATATTAATATTGTACAATTTAATTAGACAAGGACGTTTGTACAATATGAAACGAGGAAGTCGTCGGTCGTTGGGGTTGGTGATATAAAAGTAAGTGAAATCTGAATACGTGAATCCACTAACTTCCTTACCAATAATTTTTTCGAAAAAAATGAGGAATACATAAAATCTACTTTTAGAAAGTACGGAAATGAGATTTTATAGAGCATGTAATGTTCCCCCATTCCATACTTAAGAGAATCTTTGGATCAAGGGTTCTCGGGAAGGCAGGCTCAAAACTGGGCCTCTATTGTTCTGTGACCTACAAATAGCACTCAAGAGTTCCGCGATATACAAATTGATAGGCGGACTTGCTACCTGACTCGCTCAACATTGCATTTCTATTATTCCCTGTCGTTCAAACACAAATTCACAGATGGACTCCAAGGCTAGCGGGCTCAACCTTGCGATTGTTTACGGATGCTCATCCCTATCAACTATATAAGACTAACTAAAAATATTATTTTCAATACTAAAGTATTAATATTAAATATTCATATTGTACAATTTGATTACATAAAATTATAAAAGGATGTGAAATATCTTATTTCAAAGAAAAACCTGTGTATTTGGAAACTTGCGTTCCAAAATTTTTGTATAATATGAAACACACAAGAGGTCGGTCGGGCTGTTAATATAAAAATGGGTGGAAATATGAACATACTTAGACACTTTTTGGATTGCAGGTTCTCGGGCTGGCGGGCTCAAAATTGGGCCTCTGTTGTTCCATGTCCTACAAATATCACCCAGAGTTCCATGATATACAAATTGACAAGAAGACTTGCAGACAATTTGAATTTTAATGGCCTACTGTCGATGTATTAGCACAATTGGACTTGGGCCAGTTTATATTCATTTTTTACAATATCAAACAGAGAAGCGATCAGTCGACCTGGTGATATAAAAGTAATTGAGATCTGAAGTTGTGAATCCTCTAACTTCCACAGCTAGAATTTTTCCGAAAAACGAGTAATACATACTAAGTATGTACTCTTATAAGGTATGGACATTAGGTTTTTATAGAGCTTGCATGGATCCTGCATTCCATACTTGGCCACTTTTTCGATCATAGGTTATCGGTCTGGCAGGCTCAAAACTGGGCCTCTATTGGTTTGTATCCTACAAACACCACCCAGAGTCTCGCGATATACAAATTGACAGGTGAACTTGTGGACTAGCTCACTCAACATTGCATTTCTATTGTTCTATGTCTTCTAAACAACATTCGGAGGAAACGAGCAATACATACTAAATATGTACTTCTAAAACCTATGGACACGAGATTTTATAAAGCATGTACGGATCCCTCATTCCATACTTAGGCATTATTTGGATCGTGGGTTCTCGGCCTGGCGGGTTCAAAATTGAGCCTCTATTATTATGTGTCCTACAAATAGCACCCACATTTCCACGATATACAAATTGACAAGCGGTCTTGCGAGCTATTTGAATTTTAAGGCCCTCGTGTTGATGTCATAGCACATTTTGGCTTGGGCTAGTTTATATTCATTTATTACAATATCAAATAGGGAAGTGGTCGGTTAGGCTGGTGATATAAAAGTAAGTGAAATATGAAGTCATGAATCTGCCAAGTTCTGCACCTAAATTTTTTCCAAAAAACGAGTAATACATACTAAGTATGTACTCTTATAAACTATGGACATGGAATTTGTATAGATCATGTATGGATCCCACATTACATACTTGGCCACTTTTTGGATCGCGGGTTCTTGGGCTGGGGGGTTGAAAATTGGGCCTCTATTGTTCCATGCCCCACAAATAGCACCCACAATTCCGCGATATACAAATTGACAAGTGGACCTGCGGGCTTCGTGGCTCAACATTGCACTTCTATTGTTCTATGTCATCCAAACAACACTTAGAGTTCTGTGATATACAAATTTACAGATTGACTCTAGGGCCAACTTCCGCACCTAGAAATTTTCCGACAAATGAGCAATACATAGTAAACATGTACTTTATATGGACATGATATTTAGAGAGAATGGAAGGATCCTTCATTCCATACTTAGGCACTTTTTGGATCGTGGTTTCTCGGCTTAGCGGGCTCAAAATTGAGCCTCTATTGTTCAGTGTCCTACAAATAGCACCCAAAATTCTGCGATATAAAAATTGACAGACGGACTTGTGGGCTCTCTGGCTCAACATTGCACTTCTATTGTCCCATGTCCTCCAAACAACACTCAGAGTTCCGCGATATACAAATTCACAGGACTCAAGGACTGGCAGGCTCAACATTGCGATTGTTTACGGATGGTCATCCTATCTAACATTATCTAAAAACATTATTTTCAAATACTAAATTATTAATATTAAGTATTGATATTGTACAATTGAATTACATAAAATTATCAAAGGATGTTAAATCGCTTATTTTAAAAAAAAAATGAAGGAAACAAAAGAAAGATTTTTAAAATTCTATCATCACAAGCATAACAAGGACCAATTTGAATTTTAAGGGCCTCTTCTTGATATCATAGCACAATTTTACTTCACACAATATATATTCGTTGATTTCAAATTATTCGAGGAGATTAATTTTACCAAGTTGATGGATCAAGCAAAAATTCTAAAGCAACGACCAATTTCAATTTTAAGGGCCTCTTGTTGATATGATAGCACAATTGCACTTCGCACAATATATATTCGTTGATTTCGAATTATTCCAGGAGATTAATTTTACCAAGTTCATCGATCAAGGAAAACTGCCAAAACAAGCCACATACTACATTTGCGTCACAATGCCATAGAAATGATCGGGCGGATTTGTTGGCTACCTGGCTAAAAAATTCAATTCTATTGTTCCATGTCCTCCAAAACACAGTCAAAGTTCCACGATATACAAATTGACAAATGAAACACACAACCAAGAACCAACTAAACTTTAAACATGTTGCAAGAAAGTTCCCAGAAGGTTCCATAGAGTAGAACACATCCACCTTTTCACCAAACAATTTCATATACAAAGAAAATACGTCGCCGCATTCATTTTTCTCTTGCATTTAGTAAATGTTCCCAGTATAAAATAATCAACACCATGGGATATATGGGGTTTTCTGCCATGCTTTCCATTTTTTGGATCGAACAATGTCCGACGAACATTCATCTGGATGTTGAAGAAATATTACGGAGACACATGAGGTATTTTCATTTCCTGACAAAGTTTCATATATATATATTTTTCCCTTCTTCAGCCGATATGCAAAATTTCATTGTCCTCATTTAAGGTGAATTTTTTGTGTATCCGAAGGTCCCACAACATGTAGACACTGCTTTCCTTTTTTTGTAGATACGTTTCATACGACAACTCTGCCAACTTAGGAAGTACATTTTCTAATACAGGTTGACTAACCGTACAATGCATGGTTGTGTTGTCCATGGTTCGGATGACAACATTGATGCAATGTCCATATATATATGGACATTTTTCACTGCATCGCAGATAATCAATCATATCATCACTTATCAAAGTGGAGGCAGAAGAGAGATAGTTTCATTTTTCACATACAACTTCAAAGGGGGTCAAGGACACATTGGCTGCAACTAAAACACCTTCAACCTAGAAACACAAGCATAGGAATTAATACATTGAACAATATAATACACAACTACACCCCCTCCCCTTAAAAAATAAAAAAATAAATAAAAAAGGCCACAAAAATTTGTTCAAGACTATTTCTACAAGCAAAGTGAGGATGATTTTGTGAATGTATATGCACAACAGTTGTAGAGCTAGCTATTTTCTTCAGATTCTCTACTATATCTTCTCGCAACTTTGTTACAAAGGTTTCCTGGGTTGTCCGAAAGATCCTTTCTCTAACATCCATTTTCTTTGTTATATTTTTGAAGAGCATAAGTGGAATCTTCCCTTTATGCAATTGTTGCTCCAGTGACGAAAACAAATTTGAATACGTATCAAACAATTCCAGCTGCAACATGGAACACTACAATATTTGAGTAACTTACCCGAGATACATGCGCATGCGAAAATAAAGGACAAAACTGGATATGAAAATAGATACCATTGCCTTGTCGTTGCCCGACTCTCCATCCTTTATATGGAGAATGTGTTGCGAGCCAAGTTTTCTTGCCAGTGTGACAGCTGCACCAATAGTTCTGATTGGGTAAATGTCAGTGCTCTATGCAAGCTGGTTGATAGTCGAGTCTGGGATGAAAAGATATTTTGAACAAACAACGGAAATTTTTTCCACAATACTTGTTTCGTTGAGAGAAATAATTTGATCATAATCACCACAGTCATACATTGTTTTGGGCAATATATTAAAATTTGTAATGGATATCCCATTACCCGACAATATTTTTTCTGCATGCTCCTAGACAAGTTGTGGAGGAATAGTCAGTGTCACTGTTATCATGGCCTCCTTGTTTGTCATGTCAACACACATAATATATCTACTTTTGTTTTCCTTGTCCAAGTAGGTGTTATATATGACCATTATGTCCTCGACGAACACTTGTCCAATTCGGCGATTATTCAAGCCCTTTATTGATAGTACTTTAGATGTTACAACTCTAGACCTGGTGACATTTTTTTAACAAGAAAACTAAAGTGAATGGCACTGTGCATAGTTTTTTTTTTTTTTTTTNGTATTCTTCTTTCACTGGCATAAATCTACAAGTACACACATAGCTTTGATGAAATATGGAGGTAGAGTGTTGCAACCACACCTCTTAATCTATGGAACATGTGACATATTCAACGTCTTGCTTGTACTTGTTGACACTTCTTGTGAACCGCAAACCATGTATTGCAAATGACATCATCATATTCACCATGCCATAGATGAATATATAGCCGAGGATATTTGTTTTATAAACATAGAAAGAGTAGAGTGTATGCATCTTTACCTTTGGCCTAGTTGGTCTGTTGATGTCTTGGATGACTGACTGCACATGGCCATGTCACTAGTCCACATTTTTCTTATGCAAGCAAGTGCAGATGAACATCAGGACTAAACAAGCATATGCATTGTATACTATCCATCAAAAGGACTAAATAACCATAAAATTGTATGCATCTGATTTTTTTAACTGGAAAAATGTTTAACAGTAAACAGGGGGTGAGGGCGGGGCACTGCGACCAATCTGTAAATCGCGGACCCCTGGAAGACAGGGTAGAAATCTTGAACCTGCCAGCCCATCACCCACAATTGACAAAGTGGGTAACTATGGAATAAGGTAGAATCACGACCATAGGTGTGAAATTGTTAGTTCACCAACTGGTGCAACAAAGCATTTTCAGAAAGAACACTGCACAGATGAATTAGAAAACAAAAGGGATAATAGAAAATGGAAAAAATAGAAATAGGGAGGGAAGAAAGGCACATTGCTGCGAAGCCATCATTTTCAAGTCTAATATTATATTCACCGACCCAATTTGTATATTTAATTTACCAGCATGGTTGGTATACCTTTTACAATATTGTTCCACAGAACCCTCTGCTATTGCACACAACAATTCATCTTCTTGTCCAAGCAACTTGTTTTTTCCAAGGCAGCAATGCCGATTATGCAATGGACATGAAGGCAAGTTAGTATGAAGACAAACATCTAAAATAAAGAGAAACATGTCTATTTACCCGCCAAAGAGTCCATCGCCCTCTCCAGCCATTCTGTTTGTTTAAATTCAACAATGCAGCAAAAACACAATGGACATGAAGTAGGTTAGTATGCAGGAAGGCATGTATTGAAGATAACTTATAATGAAGACATACATGTAAAAGAAAGAGAAACAGGGTTATCTACCTGCAAAAGAGCCCATCATCATCTACAACCACTCTATTTGTTTAAATGTATCAATGCAACAAAAACACAACGAACATGAAGCAGGTTAGTATGTAGGAAGGCATGTAATGAACATAAGTTACCATGTAGGAAGCCATGCAACATGTACATATAATAAAATAAGTGAACACATATACAGACAATAAATGAAATACAAAACAACACAATATGATAAAACAGTACAAGCATCCACCTTTCTATATCCTCTTCAATCGATGCAGTCAAGAATCCGTCGTTTTCTCCAGCTATTCTGTTTGTTTGAATGTGGGAACGCAAAAAAATACAACGAACATGAATGGAATCTAGTATGCACCGGAGAACAAGAAATATGTACATATATGAAAAGAGACCCAATGAACAGTCTAGAAGATAGGCAGAAACATGAACCTTTGTGCTTCTCCATCCATAGCTATAAACATGCAATTTTTTTTCCCTACCCAAAATATATTACAAGCCACAAAATATTCCGAAATTGCATGGTTGTAGCTAAACGATTTCTGGTTTTCCGTGGAAAATTATTTAGATATGCTTCCATCAATGGAAATACATGTTATTTATCCTCTACACAGACTATTGTGCCTGTGATACAAGTTTTTGGTTTTCCGTGGAAAACTACCTAGACATTCTTCAAGACATCAAAATATAATCTTGCAGAATATTTTTTGTACATATCATAGCTCAATCACAACACAAATTGTATCGTGCACACACCAGTATGTGTAGAGGAGAAATAACATGTAATGTCATATGGGCACATCTAACCATACATGGTTTATAAATGTACCCTGCGTATGCTTTATTCTAACAAAAAAACAATGCATGTTGCAATTTCACATGTAATCCTCCAACAATTTTGCATGCAACTATTTTCTTTCATCCCACCACTGAAGAACCAAAAAAATCTCATAGCAGAGCAGATACTGACCTCAGTAGATAGGGAAAATAACACAATTTCATGTCGAATCCTGGGTGCAGGGGCTGAACACCGCAAAGCGCCCCAAAAAACAATAATAAAAAATAAAAAATAGAAAAAGTCCAACCACCGGTGCTGGACCCCAACCCTGCAAGGCCGAATCAAACAAAAGAAAACAACAGGAAGAACCAAACCAATGAGAAAACACGAACAGACCAAACTGCACCCCCTGGGTCCCCAAAGCGTAAATCGGAGCCAAACAAATAGAACCAACAACCCACAAACCAACGAACCAACAAGAACCACCGAGCCAGTAAACAACATATGTATCTCCAACGATTACGAAACTGTAGCCGAAGCACATTAGAAACCAGAAAAATACGATGACCATGCCAGTACAAATAAGAAAACATTCTTACTTCCAAAGTGCAAACACTGAACAACAAACAAGGAATAGAAAATGAAAGTATGGCATGGAAACTTACTCTGAAACAATGAAATGCAGAAGCGCAGGATGAATCGAGAACTAAACAACAAAAACCAGCAACCGATGAACCAACAAAGAAGAAGCACTCACCGAACCAGTAAACAATGTATGTAGCTTCAAAAATGATGAAATTGCATTGCAAAGATAGAAGAAGGATGAAACATACAATGGCTATTCAATTGGTGGTGGACAACACAGTGTACAAATTCACTATAACATTGTATGGAAATTTTCGAGGAAAAAGGTACTCCGAGAAGCATATTTAGATAAACATTTAAGCCTATCAGGTTGTCTAAGGACCTCATTGTATGAAAACATTTAAGTTTTCAGGCCTCTTGGAGGACCTCGCTTCATGTAAAAATTTAAGCTGTCAAGCCTATTGAGGCGTCTCGAAATAAGTGTCAATACATTTCAATACAAATACATATGACAAGGACGTTATAAATAGTGTAATTCTCAATCACTATAAATCTCCGATATCAAAACATTTCAATATGATTAGTACAAATAAAAACTTACATATATACTAAGCTAGCAGAAAATGCTAACACAAACATTCGAACAAATCCTAACCTTAATCCACCTTCAAGCAATACAAAGGAAAAATATATTATTCAAAAAGACTGTATATGAGAAAAAGTTTGGATATATTTCCATATAAAACATTGGGAATAACAAAGCTGGCAATAAGACCTCCAATCTCTTATCCAATCAGATTAGTACATATATGCTACTTTTTATTATATAAAAATATATGCTTTTAATTCCCTAGCTCCAACAATAGGTATTATGCAAATATTTCTGGTCAAAGGACAAACTAATATGTAGTCAACGAATTATTGACCGCTATAGTCCCTCTATGCCTACGACAAGGACTAATAACACTTCAATCTTTATATCCAAAGTGTTAATACGTGCAACCAGCACTAGAAGAACACTTCAATATTTATATCCAATAAGATTTGAGAAAAATAAACTTTTCTAATTACTTTAAATTATATAATATAAATTGTTTAAGTTTTTGTAAGTTAAACTTTAGAATTTAACAAAATAATAAAAGTCAAAGGTTAACTAATAAGATTTCAATGATGAATCAAATGCTAGAGTACATGCTGAAGGCAAGGACTAATAACCACATTTTCTCTTTACTTTATGAAGTTCATATCTTGATTTTAATTATAAACTTATCTTTTTTAGTTTTCTTTTTCAACTTTGAACAATATTGCACCTTCTTGAAGATTTAACTTTCAGGAGAAAATTATGCTCAAAAGTTAAATTATGCTTTGCTACTTACTTAAAAAATTATGAAATATGAGAACGCTAATATTAAAAATAACTCTAAAATTTGTTGGTGAAGGGTGTAAGATCTTCAGCTAGATGGGCACGAAGACTTTCTCCCAAGTCCTCAAGGAGACTTTCTCCCATGCCCAAGTGGACACCTTGGGCATGCAAATGCGCCAAGGGGATTTCCAAAGTATGAAGTGACCAAGAGATTGGGGTGTGTTGGCATGAGGGGCGCACCAAGGTTTGGATCGTTGGTATAAAGGGGCACAACAATTGACGAGCCCATGGGTTCGTTTGGGCAATCGGGTTTGTGAAGGGCTGCGGTGATTCATTTGGGAGATTGGTTCCACGGATGGGTGTGAAGATTTAATGGACACATGGTTTCATGAAGAGGAGTGAAACTCACAAAGGACATGATGGTGACCTTTGGAGAGCCTATAAGAGTACAAGGGTGCACAACCAAGGAAGGAAAGTTTTCGAAAAGAAAATGCGAGAAATATAGCTATGCGGTTATGAGGAAGATAGTGTTCCACAACATAGGTATTCCAATAGAGGACAAACACCTTCAATAAATACTCACACAACTAGTACAAAGATCAACACAATGATGTTTTTACGTGGTAAATATTGTATGCAGAAACATCTATGGTCCCAACCAACATGGTCACTTGGAGAAATTTATTAATGCAAAAGAAAAATATTAAAGAGATATATTTACAAGAGAATTTCTTACAATCGATCATCGAAAAATGAACCTCCATTCTCTAGAAGGTCCTTGTAGGCCAAGAATTTTTCAAAAACTTCACTCTTAATTTTTAAAAAGTAAACCCAAGTACGTATGAAAAATTCATCAATGAAAGTTAAAAAATACTTGGACCTAGAAAAATAAGGAGAAGAAAGTGGACCGCACAGGTCACTGTGAACAAGTTATAAAGGGGACGAGGCATGCCGAGAGGCACAATTTTCAAAATTGTCCCAATGATGTTTGTGGAGTACACAGCTGGTACAAACACCATCTATGAAAGAAACAAGAGGAAGACTAGTCATCATCCGTTGATTACATAGTTGTTGCAAGGAGTTATAGTTTATTTGACCAATCCGCTCATGCAAAATCTTTCTCAAGTCATCACCATGAACAACAAAAAATGGTGGAGAAGATGATGACCCAAAATTTTCAAACTTGTACAACCTGGTATTATCATCAACAATTCCAATTGTAAGAACATGATGAGGATCTTTTAGATCCTTGATTACAACTTGGTGAGGTGAAAATTCTACAGTTTTACCTTCACCTCAATGAGTGATTTCATATACTGATAGAAGGTTTCAGGAAAGACTCATAACACCTAATACATCGTTGAAATGACCATTATTTACCTGAACTGTTCTAGACCTTACAACACTAAGAGATCTATCATCACTAACAAATGTTTATTGGTGTTACATTTATTTAGAATACGAAATATGGATTTATCCTTATCCATATGATAAGATGATCCAGAATCAATAAACCATTCATAGGAAGAAGAAGTAGAAATTACATTGAAGAAGAAACCAGAAGCAAAAAGTACATGTCCATGAGAAGAAGAAGAAGAAGTAGAATCAATAATGATGGTGTGCTTCTTCATAGCTGCTTCTAAAGATGTCATATTCTTAAAACGTTTGGACTCATCATTAACATATTTCCTATAAAAGTTGCAATGTCTGTCAGTCTTCTTATTTTTAGATTTTTCTCCTTTGTCGCCATTATGAGTGGAAGTTGGCGAAGAGGGTTTAAGACCATTTTTTTTCTTGTTGTTGTGGGGACAATGTTGCTTCTTGGGATTTTATATTTATCTTTATACTGGGCCACTAAGGTTTTGTTGGATGTACTTGCAATGTTAATCAATCCAAGTGGCAAAATATTATCTTTTTCTCGAATCAGAGCATTAGTAAAGGAATAAAGGGAGGTTTTTTTATAAGTAGTCCCTAAAGCTTCTCTGGTGGAATAAAATTTAGATACAAAAGTAAAATATTCACTACCAAGCTTAGAAAGAATGACATATATGCATTGATCTTCTAGAAGATCAATTACATTCTATACATAAAATCCTAAGTGTTTTGAACTTAGTCAAGTAATATTCAATGCAAGGAAAAACATTTGGACTTAAGGTCATTAATTGATTCTCCAATTGGTGGGATCGAATAATATTGTGTTTACCAAAAAAAGTTTCGATATTTTCTCCAACATCATGAGGGTCATTAATTACTTGAAGATGAAACCTGAAATCAGGAGGGATGGACATTTCAATCAGTTTGTGTGCTTCGTCATTCTTATTTACCCACTTGAATTTATTTTCATCATCAATGGGTTCTATTTATTTTCCCATGGTAATATGGTGCAATCATTTACTTCTTAAGACATCCTCCATATGGGATTTCCAAGAGAAATAGTTGGTACTAGTAGGGAAAATATCGTTGGGATATTCCTTTTTAAAATGTGTAAAAAAAGATGAAACTGATGGTCTTGATGGAAATATCTCGAAAAAATAAGTTGTTTAAAAAAAACGACACTGAAAATGGACTTCAAATGTGAAAGTTGTGCCCTTTTGAAAAAAGACATAAATGATAATGAAAGAGCCACATGGAAAGTAGGAGTTGGTCTACATGGTAATGCTCCTCCTAAATGTGCTTATAAGCTCACTTTTAAATAAGTTACTTATGAAGAGACCCACTTTTATAGAATAAGTAGGAATCACTTTTACAATGAAGTTATTTTGTAATTTTTGTTTTAAAAGTAACAAAAGAGATACTTGAACTCAAGACCTCTTACTAAGAAAAGTAACTTTTAAACAAGTGAGCTAGTGAAAAACATATTGTATCGTTTAGAAGGATGATTGGGTTTTTTGTTGTAGTTGTTGTTGTTGATGAAGATGACCTTAGAGCGTGTGATCATAAAAAAAAAATTCACACAAGAAATTAATTTCTCTTCTCAATGACAACAAGGGTTAGATCTCGGTTAACTTACCCATAAAATGTAAATTTCCCCTCTGTTTCTGATTTACTGAGATCGCACAGAGCACATGACAGTGAACACACACATACATGAAAACTCTTTTCCGCTCTATTTCTAATTTGTTGAGATCTCATGGGGTGTAGGGAAAAGAACACACAAAGATAAAAAAGAGTAGCAACCTAGAAATGAAAAATATAAAAATGAAATATTAACTCTGCAAAAAATATAAAGGGCATATTCATGCTTTATACCTCTAGATCTGACTAAAATGGTCGCATATTCGGCAAAAAAAAAACCTTTTCGAGTAAAATGAAAGGCGTTCTTGATTAAAACAAGTGACATGGACACAATGGAATAGTCCTCTCATCTCATAAATGTATGGAAATGGAAGAAAATAGAGATGAGTTAACACAACTTCATGATCTCGATATACAATGGTAGTGGGTCTTCAAATGTTCTTTGATACCATGTTCGACAACAAAGGTATTCCAATAGAGGAAGATCACCTTCATTAACCACTCACACAGCCAAATCAATGATCAACACAATGATGATTTCGCATGGTAAAACCCCTACAGGGAAACATCCATGGCCCTATCCAACATGGCCACCTAGAGAAATTTATTAATGCAAAAGAAAAAGATTATAGATATATTTACAAGAGAGTTTCTCACGATCAATCATCGAAAACTGATCCTTTGTGTTCTTTAAATAGATATCATGGACCAATCAGGTGCTAAGACACGGATCAATATACCCATTAATATTGAGGAGAATATGAACCATGATATCACTCTATGTCGAAAACATATCATGACCATTGGGTTTCTTAACTACAAATGCATACTAATTCATACTAAAGAAATAAACTAATAAATACACTTTTACCTAATGACACATTAGACCAAGTTTACCTTAATTAACTCCTAAGTGTATCAATATCCTAATAGACAAAGTGGACAAGCCCCCTCAAGGATCCAAGTCGGTCCACTTGGGAGGACGTGTGTTTCCTTGAGGAGGATTTGGTGGACAGAGTTGGGAGAGATTCTCTTGGGATGGTTTTGGGGAAGTATGAAAACACAAGTCTGTTGGAGGAATGTGCGAGGTAGAACTAAAATCAAGAATGTTTGTGGAAATAAAGAGAAAAAAAATCTGTTGTTGAGGGCACGTTTGAGTTGCATCGTGGGAGGTTGTGGAGACGGATGCAGGAGATATTCTTGGTGGGAGGAATTTTTTTATGAGTGTCTTGATGAGGTGAGGTGAGTCATTTGACTCTGCCATGTTGTAAACCCAACCGGTAGTGCTCATGTTGTAATTTTTTCAATAAAAAAGACTTAGGTGGGTGTCAGGCATGGTTAGTCTTGCCCACACTATATCTATCTTTCTCTTATCTATTTTTTTTTTATTCTCTTGGCTTCTCTTGTTTGTGGATGCATGCTTAAATATGACTAAATGTTAAATAAGTTAATGAATGTCTAAGTATACACGAGTTGCACTAGAGTAGGAGTGTGACTTGTTGGGATTCTAGAATGGAGTATGGGTATGCTGAAGGTGAATAGGTGTAGTCTGAACAAATTATCCTTTATGTTTCCAAATAGCTAAGTGAGAAATGTCATGGTGTCGCATGCCCTCAAGAGGTGCATGATCGCAAGGCACATTGTGGGGATGTGACATATGGTATCATAATGGATTCATTGCATATTTTGGAGAATGGTTAGAGATCTCTTCACCAATATCTCGATGATAGATGGTATCAAATATTGAAGCACGCTCTACTACTACAATGGTGATAGTTTAAAGGGCGCACTTGTTGAGAAGGATTTTTTTTGCGAATTCGGTTTGGTGGGAATGTTCACAAAATTGGTGAACGGTTTAGTGCAATGACATTGTTCAGACCAAAATTTGCATCATACTTATGGAAAAAGTTCAGTTGACTATTTTATGGGAAGGTTGGTTTGGGTGCACACCTTATGAAAATAAAGAGCATATTTTGTGGTGAAATGAAGCACTTGGACATGGTAGGTGATCATAGAACTTCTCGCAGACTTTGTTGAAGGGGAAGAATTGGTCGATTTGATTCATGAAAGAAGTCAGTGTCGGACATTTTGTAGACACCTTGGAGAGAACAGGAACATATTTTGTTGGTAGAACTGAGCACTTGGGAAAGGTAGTTGAACATAGTATTTTTTGCATGAATTGTCTCGAATCTAACCATAAAAGAGATCATAGAAGAGAAATGCAGAGGGTGATAAAAAAAGTGACCGTGAAAGGGGAGTAGTTCTAGGTTGCAACAAGGTGAAGAACGTGGGTGCATTGGATGACATAGGGAAAGATAGAGAAGCCTCACAACAGGTAGTTGGTTTAACATGCTTCCATCATGACATCCGTGTTTCATGCATTGTCAAGAACAATAGGTGAGTTGAGTTGGGTTATTGGTGGGTTGACCACAACCTTCAAAAAATGTATCTCTTTGCAGGTTTACAACAATAGGTTAGTATCAATATAACATGGAATTTGGGTGATGGGTGGATGGCCCCTTGAAGTGGAAGCAGTTAGGGTGAGGAGATGGAAAGACATTGAAGATGAGTTCGATAGGTTGCATGTGAAGTTTGGGAATCAATCAAATTTTTGAAGTGGACATATGGACTTATCCTTTTATCAAAGTGAAGTTCTTTCAGGCTTATGGAGACGCGAAGAGTGATTGAGGAGAGTTCATGTGAAGAGTCAGTTTCTTGGGTGTGCAATCCCAAGGCAACATACTTAGAACATGGTTGTAACAAAGGATGTCGTTGAGAAAGGTATTGTTGGTTTTGAGTTTTTTAATTTCCTAAGTGTTGCAGTGAGTTATTGAAAGGGAAGTGATATGACTTGGTGGTTCAAGTGTATTCCATTTCCATGGTGAGAACCACAAAATTTGAGGGTGACTCAAGTGATGTAGATTCGAAGAAGTATTGCAGAATGTTTTGATGCCTCGGTTGGGATAATGTGTAGATAGATTGGGAGATCTAATTTGATGAGTTTTATGGTGGACTTGGGAGGATTTTGATGCAGCCATGGAGGTGGCTTGAGGAATATACCTAACTCTTTGATGAGGTGTGTTGGAGAGGTCATTGTGGTGGTGGGAAATGAAGTCTGAACATCCCACGTTCGAGAGGATAGGTGAGGCGCCCTGGTGTTTGGTTCCTTATCTAGATTCATTGGGTCATATGATAACTTTAAGTTCATGAAGACAATGCCAAAGTTTGGATTCTTGCAAGAGGGAAAGGAAATTTCATTCTAGGAGACAGGAAAATTCAACAAGGAAGTCGACCAAGAATTATTGGTCATCAATATTAATGGGAAGAATAAATATCAAGTGAATTGGGTGGTATTTTCTCTCCTTTGGTATGGGACATTGGATGAGGTAGAGATAAACTTGGTGACTTTCAGACGATTTGCGATGAGTCATAGATCCAGTGGGGGTTGTTGGTTGAGGCTGGTAGAAGTATTAGTGCAAATGTGCCTAAGGAATGGAAGTTATTTGAGGTGACTCATTCTACTCAGAGAACTTTTGATATTTCATTGGGACATTTGAGGAGTGCAGGCATGTTATACACACTCATTGCAGATATTGAGTTGCATTGAGGTGACTTGGCGAAAGGAGGTGAGTTGAGGACATGACTTTGTTTAGAGGATTGTGCACACATGTAAATTGTAGCATGAATATATTACTTGGGCATCGGTTTTTCTCTTATGTTTGGAAGCATGGTTGAGGGTGAATCCTAACCATTCCAAGGCATAGAGAGGTAGAGACATAAACATTTCTAGGTGATGAAGTAATGGGGAAACAACATTCTAGATGTGTAGTTCTTGGGGAAGATTGGCTAACTATGCCATGAGGTGGATAATGCAGTTATGTTTTCATAGATGAATTTACTTTGAGCTGACTCCATAGTGAAACAAGGTGAGTGGCGACCGTTCCTTGATCTGATATCATTGTGTGGATGAACCAAATTGTGAAAGGAAGTGACCATTTGTTTCATGAGGGTGTGCAATCTAAAAGAGTGTGATGGTTGGACTCGCCATTCAACTAGTTCATGACTTGGGTGAAAAAAACAACATGATAAGGGGGTCAAGAGTATGTACGCAGTAGTAGGTTCAAAGTGAAATACTTAGAAATTATGGAGGAAATCCTTGAATAAGTTTAGATGATGGAAACAATAATGAGGCAAGGATGGACACTTGTATTAGTCTTTGTTGCTAGACAGGTTGACAGAGATGGGACATAAAATACTAAGTTCATACATGGAGATGCACATTTCAGGAACTGGACGCGATGGGTAGAATAACTACCCAACTAGTGCAAGACTTTAAGCTATAGAATTATGCAGAGACATGATAGAGTTGGTTGAATTATGGGCACAATAGGAATATCGCAAGAGTTCAACACTTAGGAGAAATTTTGATGTGAAGTGTACAATAGTCAGTTGTAGTAGGCAACGACGACAACAATAGAACTGAACAAAAGAAAGGAAACAACATTGCAACGAGAGAGTGCAATAGAGTTGGGTGACCTTCATCCTTGGAGTTGGGTGAAGTGACTACATCCACTCAGGAAACAGATCATGCGCACTTGGGTACAACACATTTTGGTTTGTGGAAAACTTGGTGTTTCCACTTCACAAGGAAACTTGGGTTTTCTACTTTGGCAGAATTTGGGGTTTCTGATTGGCACAAAACATGGGGTTTCCAACAAACTTAGTTGCAGCGGAGGCACAAGTTTGGGTGGACACTTAGAGATCACATATTTTTTGTATGTTGCGTGGATGAAAATGACTTGAGGTGGGGGATGATGTAAGGTCTTTGGATAGATGGGAATGGAGACCTTTTCCCAAGTCCTAAAGAAGAAGAAACTTGGGGTTGCTCCAGGACCCAAGTTAGGCAAGTGGACACCTTTCACATGAAAACGTGCCAAGGGGATTTCCAAAATATGAAGCAACCAAGAGATTGGGGTGCGTCATCATGAGGGGTGAACCAAGGTTGGGCGCATTGATCCAAAGGGGCACGAAAATTGTTGAGTGTATGTGATCATTTGGGAAATTGGTTCTGTGAAAGGGTGTAACATTTCGTTTGGGTGATCGAGTTGGCGAAAGGGCATGACAATTCGTTTGGGCACATGGGTTGATGAAGGGGAATGACACTCCCAAAGGATGTGATGGTTCACATTGGTGACCTTTCGAGAGACTATAAGAGAACAAGGGGGCACAACCAAGGAAGGAAAGTTTTTGGAAAGGCAAGGAGAGAAAGAGAACTCCGCAGTTCTGAGAAAAATGAAGAGGGAAAGATCCCTCAAGGATCCAAGTCACTCAACTTGGGAGGACTTGTGTTTCCTTGAGGATGATTCCATTGAAAAATTTGGGTGAGCATATATTCTCATGGATTTGGGAAGTATGGAAGCACAGGTATGTTGGAGGCATGTTTGAGGCACAACCAAAATCTGGAAAGTCTGCGAAAACAAAGATAAAAGAAGTATGTGGTTGAGGACAGGTCTGAGGTGAACCATAAGAGGTTGTGATATAATTATGGAAGAGAGCCTTTGTTACATCCCCCATCCAAACCAAGGGATATTATGATGCAAAAAACTTATAATTTTTTTTTGTTGTTATCTAAATAAATTCTTGTAGCTTCCATCTATGATTTGCATAGAGATTTAATTGTTTTTTATTACAATTAATTACATGCATCTACAACACTCTATATTAGACATGAAATTTATCTAAGCAACTCAACACACCAACATATAAATCATTATCAAACACACAGTTTTCATGAACAACAATTTAACTCATAAATACAAGACACGGGACAAATCAAACACTTATCTTTTAAATATGTTATGAAATCAATTGCTTGGGACAGACGTTCCACCCAACCATAGAATGGATGTTCCCAAATATAAATATCTATTCACCCCCAAGATGAGGCTAGATATCCAAAAAAAGAGGGTGGTCTCTCATTTTCCACTCACAACTCAAAAATCTCACAACCCACTGGTATTCCCCTACAACTATATTGATTTTCCACCAGCTCTCTTCATATTGACCTACCCAACCCAAGGAATGTACCCCTTCAGTGATCTCAGTCCCTGGGGAATCTCATTCATTTATCAAGGTCTCTTTGGAAAAATAATGACGCAGACCCCCCTTCCCTCCAAAGGGATGCTCGACCTCCCGATCTTGGATCGTTCGAGATATTGAGTCAGAGTGACTCTTCAGGTCCTTGCGGTCACCCAAAACCACTATACATACACAGGCCCCTTTTTCCTCCAAATGACCACATTTATGACCATGGGTGTATCCCTTTGCAACTCGAACTTCAGGGATATCTCAAGCTCTTCCTTCAACTTTTCCCAAAACGCACTTGTCTGAATCTTCGTACTTCCACCATGCATATCCTCTGATTTTGATGACTTCCACTATGGTCCAGGTTTTGTGACTTCGCAAAGCTCTATCTCTTTCATTCACAAACCTCCAGACTTCCAACTCCCAGATTCCTTAATCCTTTGTCACATGCTCTCCTTGCAATCAATGACTGAGATCCGTTTGTGAATTCAAACTTTGCGACTTCACTTTCATCGAGCCTTCAACTTTCTGAACTCCGAAGTGAGAAACACATTACGACTATCCTCCATGTAGCTCTCCCAGATATGACAGTCTAGAATCGTTCATCTCCCTTTGGAATGAATCTTATTAACTGATCTTAGTGAATACTTCAGGGACTTCTCTCCTTGGAGATTTTCCACCTCTCTCCCTCTTGAGCTTAACTTCTTCAATTTTTTTCTTGTTCCTCTAAACGCTCTCTTTGACACTTAGTCGAAATCCTGACCTGTGCACACCTTGCAATGAGTTCTCTTACACACTCAACTCCTCTGTGGATGATTTCACACTCCTTGTGACTGTTCTCCAACCGCTTTTGTCTCCGGGGACTAAAATCATGCTACTCCTCCTTGAGCTTTCGAGTTTAAAAACTCAGTCACGTGCTCCTTACAGACGTCAATGCACTCCTTTCATACATAATTTTCACACTACCTATTCTGAGCTTCGAGTCGAAACCGACTGGGCCACACACTCCTTGCAGACACTATGCACACCTTGTACTCACTCAAAGAATAGAAACAATTGAAACTTATTCACTTTTCACAGTGACTCATATGTTTAATCCTGTAACGCATTCATGGATATAAGAACTAGAAATAACAGAGAATTGAAAATAAACAGAGAGGCTACCATTCATTCAGATAGACACATAATAACATGCATTTGGAACAATATTCTTCTATTATATTCATTCAATAGTCATACATAGAGATCCATACACTCTTTTTCACTACTCTTTAACATATACGATAGATTCAACTAATGATCAACTATCTTCTATCAACAACAACAACAACAACCACCATCTCTGCAACAATACAAAGCTTATACAAAGGGACCCTTTTGAGTTCTTCTCTCCAACTACTCTACGCTATCCTATCAAAATAAATGCTTTCAACTACTAAACTTTTATTACAATAAATATTGGAGTCAGATAGATAAGATCTAGTGCTCCAAATCTGTGATGAAATCCTTCTCATTAAAGAAAAATACATCTCCCCCATCGATATTACACGATGTCTCATCCTTTGATCATTAAATTTTTTCATAATTCAAAAAGATTTATCAGATATTACATTAATACACTCATCTTTGAAATTCAAAATATTTCAAAATGCACGCTAGTGCGCCCAACTGTCTCCCACACATTCTTTGCTGGTGATGCTCCTGCATCATACTCCTCTGGCTGAAAAATTCATGGACTCATGTCCATGAGATCCTACACCGATCTTCCATGCTTCTGGATCTTCTTTTGATATTTTAACCCTTCGATTCTATCTTCCCTATAAGGATACAATTCTACAATGTTGAATATGGGCGATATACCCACATCTTCTGGCAGCTCTAATTCATAAGAATTCTCACCAAATCTCCTTAGGATTTTACACGATCCTATATTTTTCATCTTTATCTTATTGTATGTTCCCCGTGGAAATATTTCCTTCCTCAAATGT
>ML782913.1:551094-573775 GCA_009831015.1 Picea engelmannii
TGGAATAAAATTTAGATACAAAAGTAAAATATTCACTACCAAGCTTAGAAAGAATGACATATATGCATTGATCTTCTAGAAGATCAATTACATTCTATACATAAAATCCTAAGTGTTTTGAACTTAGTCAAGTAATATTCAATGCAAGGAAAAACATTTGGACTTAAGGTCATTAATTGATTCTCCAATTGGTGGGATCGAATAATATTGTGTTTACCAAAAAAAGTTTCGATATTTTCTCCAACATCATGAGGGTCATTAATTACTTGAAGATGAAACCTGAAATCAGGAGGGATGGACATTTCAATCAGTTTGTGTGCTTCGTCATTCTTATTTACCCACTTGAATTTATTTTCATCATCAATGGGTTCTATTTATTTTCCCATGGTAATATGGTGCAATCATTTACTTCTTAAGACATCCTCCATATGGGATTTCCAAGAGAAATAGTTGGTACTAGTAGGGAAAATATCGTTGGGATATTCCTTTTTAAAATGTGTAAAAAAAGATGAAACTGATGGTCTTGATGGAAATATCTCGAAAAAATAAGTTGTTTAAAAAAAACGACACTGAAAATGGACTTCAAATGTGAAAGTTGTGCCCTTTTGAAAAAAGACATAAATGATAATGAAAGAGCCACATGGAAAGTAGGAGTTGGTCTACATGGTAATGCTCCTCCTAAATGTGCTTATAAGCTCACTTTTAAATAAGTTACTTATGAAGAGACCCACTTTTATAGAATAAGTAGGAATCACTTTTACAATGAAGTTATTTTGTAATTTTTGTTTTAAAAGTAACAAAAGAGATACTTGAACTCAAGACCTCTTACTAAGAAAAGTAACTTTTAAACAAGTGAGCTAGTGAAAAACATATTGTATCGTTTAGAAGGATGATTGGGTTTTTTGTTGTAGTTGTTGTTGTTGATGAAGATGACCTTAGAGCGTGTGATCATAAAAAAAAAATTCACACAAGAAATTAATTTCTCTTCTCAATGACAACAAGGGTTAGATCTCGGTTAACTTACCCATAAAATGTAAATTTCCCCTCTGTTTCTGATTTACTGAGATCGCACAGAGCACATGACAGTGAACACACACATACATGAAAACTCTTTTCCGCTCTATTTCTAATTTGTTGAGATCTCATGGGGTGTAGGGAAAAGAACACACAAAGATAAAAAAGAGTAGCAACCTAGAAATGAAAAATATAAAAATGAAATATTAACTCTGCAAAAAATATAAAGGGCATATTCATGCTTTATACCTCTAGATCTGACTAAAATGGTCGCATATTCGGCAAAAAAAAAACCTTTTCGAGTAAAATGAAAGGCGTTCTTGATTAAAACAAGTGACATGGACACAATGGAATAGTCCTCTCATCTCATAAATGTATGGAAATGGAAGAAAATAGAGATGAGTTAACACAACTTCATGATCTCGATATACAATGGTAGTGGGTCTTCAAATGTTCTTTGATACCATGTTCGACAACAAAGGTATTCCAATAGAGGAAGATCACCTTCATTAACCACTCACACAGCCAAATCAATGATCAACACAATGATGATTTCGCATGGTAAAACCCCTACAGGGAAACATCCATGGCCCTATCCAACATGGCCACCTAGAGAAATTTATTAATGCAAAAGAAAAAGATTATAGATATATTTACAAGAGAGTTTCTCACGATCAATCATCGAAAACTGATCCTTTGTGTTCTTTAAATAGATATCATGGACCAATCAGGTGCTAAGACACGGATCAATATACCCATTAATATTGAGGAGAATATGAACCATGATATCACTCTATGTCGAAAACATATCATGACCATTGGGTTTCTTAACTACAAATGCATACTAATTCATACTAAAGAAATAAACTAATAAATACACTTTTACCTAATGACACATTAGACCAAGTTTACCTTAATTAACTCCTAAGTGTATCAATATCCTAATAGACAAAGTGGACAAGCCCCCTCAAGGATCCAAGTCGGTCCACTTGGGAGGACGTGTGTTTCCTTGAGGAGGATTTGGTGGACAGAGTTGGGAGAGATTCTCTTGGGATGGTTTTGGGGAAGTATGAAAACACAAGTCTGTTGGAGGAATGTGCGAGGTAGAACTAAAATCAAGAATGTTTGTGGAAATAAAGAGAAAAAAAATCTGTTGTTGAGGGCACGTTTGAGTTGCATCGTGGGAGGTTGTGGAGACGGATGCAGGAGATATTCTTGGTGGGAGGAATTTTTTTATGAGTGTCTTGATGAGGTGAGGTGAGTCATTTGACTCTGCCATGTTGTAAACCCAACCGGTAGTGCTCATGTTGTAATTTTTTCAATAAAAAAGACTTAGGTGGGTGTCAGGCATGGTTAGTCTTGCCCACACTATATCTATCTTTCTCTTATCTATTTTTTTTTTATTCTCTTGGCTTCTCTTGTTTGTGGATGCATGCTTAAATATGACTAAATGTTAAATAAGTTAATGAATGTCTAAGTATACACGAGTTGCACTAGAGTAGGAGTGTGACTTGTTGGGATTCTAGAATGGAGTATGGGTATGCTGAAGGTGAATAGGTGTAGTCTGAACAAATTATCCTTTATGTTTCCAAATAGCTAAGTGAGAAATGTCATGGTGTCGCATGCCCTCAAGAGGTGCATGATCGCAAGGCACATTGTGGGGATGTGACATATGGTATCATAATGGATTCATTGCATATTTTGGAGAATGGTTAGAGATCTCTTCACCAATATCTCGATGATAGATGGTATCAAATATTGAAGCACGCTCTACTACTACAATGGTGATAGTTTAAAGGGCGCACTTGTTGAGAAGGATTTTTTTTGCGAATTCGGTTTGGTGGGAATGTTCACAAAATTGGTGAACGGTTTAGTGCAATGACATTGTTCAGACCAAAATTTGCATCATACTTATGGAAAAAGTTCAGTTGACTATTTTATGGGAAGGTTGGTTTGGGTGCACACCTTATGAAAATAAAGAGCATATTTTGTGGTGAAATGAAGCACTTGGACATGGTAGGTGATCATAGAACTTCTCGCAGACTTTGTTGAAGGGGAAGAATTGGTCGATTTGATTCATGAAAGAAGTCAGTGTCGGACATTTTGTAGACACCTTGGAGAGAACAGGAACATATTTTGTTGGTAGAACTGAGCACTTGGGAAAGGTAGTTGAACATAGTATTTTTTGCATGAATTGTCTCGAATCTAACCATAAAAGAGATCATAGAAGAGAAATGCAGAGGGTGATAAAAAAAGTGACCGTGAAAGGGGAGTAGTTCTAGGTTGCAACAAGGTGAAGAACGTGGGTGCATTGGATGACATAGGGAAAGATAGAGAAGCCTCACAACAGGTAGTTGGTTTAACATGCTTCCATCATGACATCCGTGTTTCATGCATTGTCAAGAACAATAGGTGAGTTGAGTTGGGTTATTGGTGGGTTGACCACAACCTTCAAAAAATGTATCTCTTTGCAGGTTTACAACAATAGGTTAGTATCAATATAACATGGAATTTGGGTGATGGGTGGATGGCCCCTTGAAGTGGAAGCAGTTAGGGTGAGGAGATGGAAAGACATTGAAGATGAGTTCGATAGGTTGCATGTGAAGTTTGGGAATCAATCAAATTTTTGAAGTGGACATATGGACTTATCCTTTTATCAAAGTGAAGTTCTTTCAGGCTTATGGAGACGCGAAGAGTGATTGAGGAGAGTTCATGTGAAGAGTCAGTTTCTTGGGTGTGCAATCCCAAGGCAACATACTTAGAACATGGTTGTAACAAAGGATGTCGTTGAGAAAGGTATTGTTGGTTTTGAGTTTTTTAATTTCCTAAGTGTTGCAGTGAGTTATTGAAAGGGAAGTGATATGACTTGGTGGTTCAAGTGTATTCCATTTCCATGGTGAGAACCACAAAATTTGAGGGTGACTCAAGTGATGTAGATTCGAAGAAGTATTGCAGAATGTTTTGATGCCTCGGTTGGGATAATGTGTAGATAGATTGGGAGATCTAATTTGATGAGTTTTATGGTGGACTTGGGAGGATTTTGATGCAGCCATGGAGGTGGCTTGAGGAATATACCTAACTCTTTGATGAGGTGTGTTGGAGAGGTCATTGTGGTGGTGGGAAATGAAGTCTGAACATCCCACGTTCGAGAGGATAGGTGAGGCGCCCTGGTGTTTGGTTCCTTATCTAGATTCATTGGGTCATATGATAACTTTAAGTTCATGAAGACAATGCCAAAGTTTGGATTCTTGCAAGAGGGAAAGGAAATTTCATTCTAGGAGACAGGAAAATTCAACAAGGAAGTCGACCAAGAATTATTGGTCATCAATATTAATGGGAAGAATAAATATCAAGTGAATTGGGTGGTATTTTCTCTCCTTTGGTATGGGACATTGGATGAGGTAGAGATAAACTTGGTGACTTTCAGACGATTTGCGATGAGTCATAGATCCAGTGGGGGTTGTTGGTTGAGGCTGGTAGAAGTATTAGTGCAAATGTGCCTAAGGAATGGAAGTTATTTGAGGTGACTCATTCTACTCAGAGAACTTTTGATATTTCATTGGGACATTTGAGGAGTGCAGGCATGTTATACACACTCATTGCAGATATTGAGTTGCATTGAGGTGACTTGGCGAAAGGAGGTGAGTTGAGGACATGACTTTGTTTAGAGGATTGTGCACACATGTAAATTGTAGCATGAATATATTACTTGGGCATCGGTTTTTCTCTTATGTTTGGAAGCATGGTTGAGGGTGAATCCTAACCATTCCAAGGCATAGAGAGGTAGAGACATAAACATTTCTAGGTGATGAAGTAATGGGGAAACAACATTCTAGATGTGTAGTTCTTGGGGAAGATTGGCTAACTATGCCATGAGGTGGATAATGCAGTTATGTTTTCATAGATGAATTTACTTTGAGCTGACTCCATAGTGAAACAAGGTGAGTGGCGACCGTTCCTTGATCTGATATCATTGTGTGGATGAACCAAATTGTGAAAGGAAGTGACCATTTGTTTCATGAGGGTGTGCAATCTAAAAGAGTGTGATGGTTGGACTCGCCATTCAACTAGTTCATGACTTGGGTGAAAAAAACAACATGATAAGGGGGTCAAGAGTATGTACGCAGTAGTAGGTTCAAAGTGAAATACTTAGAAATTATGGAGGAAATCCTTGAATAAGTTTAGATGATGGAAACAATAATGAGGCAAGGA
Source organism: Picea engelmannii (assembly GCA_009831015.1). Taxonomy (NCBI): domain Eukaryota; kingdom Viridiplantae; phylum Streptophyta; class Pinopsida; order Pinales; family Pinaceae; genus Picea; species Picea engelmannii. The sequence goes on from ML782913.1 coordinate 556,321, forward strand.
TGGACACTTGTATTAGTCTTTGTTGCTAGACAGGTTGACAGAGATGGGACATAAAATACTAAGTTCATACATGGAGATGCACATTTCAGGAACTGGACGCGATGGGTAGAATAACTACCCAACTAGTGCAAGACTTTAAGCTATAGAATTATGCAGAGACATGATAGAGTTGGTTGAATTATGGGCACAATAGGAATATCGCAAGAGTTCAACACTTAGGAGAAATTTTGATGTGAAGTGTACAATAGTCAGTTGTAGTAGGCAACGACGACAACAATAGAACTGAACAAAAGAAAGGAAACAACATTGCAACGAGAGAGTGCAATAGAGTTGGGTGACCTTCATCCTTGGAGTTGGGTGAAGTGACTACATCCACTCAGGAAACAGATCATGCGCACTTGGGTACAACACATTTTGGTTTGTGGAAAACTTGGTGTTTCCACTTCACAAGGAAACTTGGGTTTTCTACTTTGGCAGAATTTGGGGTTTCTGATTGGCACAAAACATGGGGTTTCCAACAAACTTAGTTGCAGCGGAGGCACAAGTTTGGGTGGACACTTAGAGATCACATATTTTTTGTATGTTGCGTGGATGAAAATGACTTGAGGTGGGGGATGATGTAAGGTCTTTGGATAGATGGGAATGGAGACCTTTTCCCAAGTCCTAAAGAAGAAGAAACTTGGGGTTGCTCCAGGACCCAAGTTAGGCAAGTGGACACCTTTCACATGAAAACGTGCCAAGGGGATTTCCAAAATATGAAGCAACCAAGAGATTGGGGTGCGTCATCATGAGGGGTGAACCAAGGTTGGGCGCATTGATCCAAAGGGGCACGAAAATTGTTGAGTGTATGTGATCATTTGGGAAATTGGTTCTGTGAAAGGGTGTAACATTTCGTTTGGGTGATCGAGTTGGCGAAAGGGCATGACAATTCGTTTGGGCACATGGGTTGATGAAGGGGAATGACACTCCCAAAGGATGTGATGGTTCACATTGGTGACCTTTCGAGAGACTATAAGAGAACAAGGGGGCACAACCAAGGAAGGAAAGTTTTTGGAAAGGCAAGGAGAGAAAGAGAACTCCGCAGTTCTGAGAAAAATGAAGAGGGAAAGATCCCTCAAGGATCCAAGTCACTCAACTTGGGAGGACTTGTGTTTCCTTGAGGATGATTCCATTGAAAAATTTGGGTGAGCATATATTCTCATGGATTTGGGAAGTATGGAAGCACAGGTATGTTGGAGGCATGTTTGAGGCACAACCAAAATCTGGAAAGTCTGCGAAAACAAAGATAAAAGAAGTATGTGGTTGAGGACAGGTCTGAGGTGAACCATAAGAGGTTGTGATATAATTATGGAAGAGAGCCTTTGTTACATCCCCCATCCAAACCAAGGGATATTATGATGCAAAAAACTTATAATTTTTTTTTGTTGTTATCTAAATAAATTCTTGTAGCTTCCATCTATGATTTGCATAGAGATTTAATTGTTTTTTATTACAATTAATTACATGCATCTACAACACTCTATATTAGACATGAAATTTATCTAAGCAACTCAACACACCAACATATAAATCATTATCAAACACACAGTTTTCATGAACAACAATTTAACTCATAAATACAAGACACGGGACAAATCAAACACTTATCTTTTAAATATGTTATGAAATCAATTGCTTGGGACAGACGTTCCACCCAACCATAGAATGGATGTTCCCAAATATAAATATCTATTCACCCCCAAGATGAGGCTAGATATCCAAAAAAAGAGGGTGGTCTCTCATTTTCCACTCACAACTCAAAAATCTCACAACCCACTGGTATTCCCCTACAACTATATTGATTTTCCACCAGCTCTCTTCATATTGACCTACCCAACCCAAGGAATGTACCCCTTCAGTGATCTCAGTCCCTGGGGAATCTCATTCATTTATCAAGGTCTCTTTGGAAAAATAATGACGCAGACCCCCCTTCCCTCCAAAGGGATGCTCGACCTCCCGATCTTGGATCGTTCGAGATATTGAGTCAGAGTGACTCTTCAGGTCCTTGCGGTCACCCAAAACCACTATACATACACAGGCCCCTTTTTCCTCCAAATGACCACATTTATGACCATGGGTGTATCCCTTTGCAACTCGAACTTCAGGGATATCTCAAGCTCTTCCTTCAACTTTTCCCAAAACGCACTTGTCTGAATCTTCGTACTTCCACCATGCATATCCTCTGATTTTGATGACTTCCACTATGGTCCAGGTTTTGTGACTTCGCAAAGCTCTATCTCTTTCATTCACAAACCTCCAGACTTCCAACTCCCAGATTCCTTAATCCTTTGTCACATGCTCTCCTTGCAATCAATGACTGAGATCCGTTTGTGAATTCAAACTTTGCGACTTCACTTTCATCGAGCCTTCAACTTTCTGAACTCCGAAGTGAGAAACACATTACGACTATCCTCCATGTAGCTCTCCCAGATATGACAGTCTAGAATCGTTCATCTCCCTTTGGAATGAATCTTATTAACTGATCTTAGTGAATACTTCAGGGACTTCTCTCCTTGGAGATTTTCCACCTCTCTCCCTCTTGAGCTTAACTTCTTCAATTTTTTTCTTGTTCCTCTAAACGCTCTCTTTGACACTTAGTCGAAATCCTGACCTGTGCACACCTTGCAATGAGTTCTCTTACACACTCAACTCCTCTGTGGATGATTTCACACTCCTTGTGACTGTTCTCCAACCGCTTTTGTCTCCGGGGACTAAAATCATGCTACTCCTCCTTGAGCTTTCGAGTTTAAAAACTCAGTCACGTGCTCCTTACAGACGTCAATGCACTCCTTTCATACATAATTTTCACACTACCTATTCTGAGCTTCGAGTCGAAACCGACTGGGCCACACACTCCTTGCAGACACTATGCACACCTTGTACTCACTCAAAGAATAGAAACAATTGAAACTTATTCACTTTTCACAGTGACTCATATGTTTAATCCTGTAACGCATTCATGGATATAAGAACTAGAAATAACAGAGAATTGAAAATAAACAGAGAGGCTACCATTCATTCAGATAGACACATAATAACATGCATTTGGAACAATATTCTTCTATTATATTCATTCAATAGTCATACATAGAGATCCATACACTCTTTTTCACTACTCTTTAACATATACGATAGATTCAACTAATGATCAACTATCTTCTATCAACAACAACAACAACAACCACCATCTCTGCAACAATACAAAGCTTATACAAAGGGACCCTTTTGAGTTCTTCTCTCCAACTACTCTACGCTATCCTATCAAAATAAATGCTTTCAACTACTAAACTTTTATTACAATAAATATTGGAGTCAGATAGATAAGATCTAGTGCTCCAAATCTGTGATGAAATCCTTCTCATTAAAGAAAAATACATCTCCCCCATCGATATTACACGATGTCTCATCCTTTGATCATTAAATTTTTTCATAATTCAAAAAGATTTATCAGATATTACATTAATACACTCATCTTTGAAATTCAAAATATTTCAAAATGCACGCTAGTGCGCCCAACTGTCTCCCACACATTCTTTGCTGGTGATGCTCCTGCATCATACTCCTCTGGCTGAAAAATTCATGGACTCATGTCCATGAGATCCTACACCGATCTTCCATGCTTCTGGATCTTCTTTTGATATTTTAACCCTTCGATTCTATCTTCCCTATAAGGATACAATTCTACAATGTTGAATATGGGCGATATACCCACATCTTCTGGCAGCTCTAATTCATAAGAATTCTCACCAAATCTCCTTAGGATTTTACACGATCCTATATTTTTCATCTTTATCTTATTGTATGTTCCCCGTGGAAATATTTCCTTCCTCAAATGTCCTAGAACTTGTTCTCCAAATTCAAATTCAAGCTTCCTCCTATGTTGATCAACTATGCGCTTGTATTCATTGTTGTTCTTCTTCAACTTCTCCTTCACCTGATTATGAAGTTCCTGCATTTCTGCAGTGAAATCTTCAGCTCCAACACTCCTAAATTAGCTATGTTTCAAATCTCTTAAATCCGACACTCCTCTCAGATTCATTCCATAAAATATTTGAAACGAACTTTTACCAGTTCTTCTGTTCACTCAGTCATTATATGAAAACTCCACTTGTGCTAGAATCTGATCCCACTGACTATGGTGTTCAGTGACCAAACTCCTCAAAAAATATCCTAAGCTTCTATTCACCACTTTGGTCTGTCGATCCGTCTATGGATGATATGAAGAACTAAAAGATAGCTTTGTCCCCAACTTCTTCCACAACGTCCTCCATAAATAACCAAAAAACTTGGTATCCTTGTCTGAAACTATACTCCTGGGCAATCCATGGAGTCTCACAACTTCTTTGAAAAACAAATTCGCAACATGCATTGCATCATTGGTCTTCTAGCATGGGATAAAGTGTGCCATCTTTGAAAATATGTCCACCACCACAAATATGGAATCACTTCTTGTTTGTTTCCTTGGCAATCCCAACACAAAATCCATGCTTATCGCATCTCGCAACCTCTCTAGAATAGGAAATGGCTTATAGAACCCAATGTTCTGCTTCTTCCCTCTAGCATACTGACAAATCTTACAATTGTTCACAAATATCTTCACCTCTTCTCTCATACCTAGTCAATAATATAAGCCGGTTAATTCGGAAAATGTTTTGGCATGGCCAAAATGTCCGGCTAGACCACCACTATGATTTTCTTTCAACAAATTCTCCCTCATCGAGCATCTTGGTATGCACAACTAGCACCCCTTGAACAGTAAACCATCATGAATCAAGTATTCGACCCACTAGATTCTACCTTTGAGTAAAGGATTTTCACACGCTTCATATGCCTCTCTAAAATTTGGATCATTGTGGTACATTTACTTAAGGTGATCAAACCCCAAGGTTCCGACATGAAATTCCTGCAGAATCAAAATTCTCCTACTCAATGCATCAACAAAATTGTTAGCATTACCATAAATGTGTTTAATGACAAAAGTGAAATTTTTCATAAATTCTATCCACTTGGCATGTCTCTGGTTTAACTTCTCCTTTCTAGTTATGAATTGAAAAGCGTGATATCGCTATACAAAACAAACTCCCTGGGTACGCGATAATGCCTCCATTTCTTTAAGGCTTGAATTATGGAATAAAAATCTTTGTCGTGTGTGGAGTACTTCTTCTTGTCTTCATTCAGACTCTCGCTGAAATATGAAATAGGTCTGTTGTCTTGACTTAAGACCGCTCCAATTGCAACTCCACTTGCGTCACATATTACCTGAAATGTATTTTCGAAATCCAGTAAAACTAGAATCAGTTGTTCCATTATTTTCTCCTTCAATATGTTGAAGATCCTCTTAGCCTCTTCTGTCCATTTGAAAGACTTATGTCTTTTCTTCACTATATCCATCATTTGAGCACTAATCCCACTAAAATTTCTGATGAACTTCCGATAGAAACTTGGTAATCCATGTAAGCTTCTTACCTCAAAGATATTCTTTGGTGATGACCATTCTCTAATTTCTTTCACCTTTTCAGGATCCATATTCAATTCATTTGAAGAAATGACAAAACCCAAATATATGAGTTATGTTTTCATGAAAGAGGATTCTTTTATATTAATTAACAACTTCTCTTGATGCAACCTCCTCATCACCAATGTTAAATGTCTGAAATTATCCTCTCTAGTCTTGCTAAAGACCAATATATCATCCATATATACAATCATGAACTTGGCAATGAAATATTTCAACACGTCATTCATCAGTCTCATAAAATTACTCCGGGTGTTCATTAATATGAAAGTCATAACAAGCCATTCATACAACCCCTCATTCGTCTTGAATGTTGTTTTCCACTCATCACCTTCCCTCATTCTTATATGGTGATATCCACTTTTCAAATATATATTTGAAAAATAGTTAGCTCCGCTTAGGAAATCCATCAAGTCATCCATCCTTGGCAATGGGAATCTGTATCTGATGGTGATATTTTTTATGGCCCTTGAGTCTGCACACATTCTCCATCCTCCATCCTTATTCAGACTTAATATAGTTGTAACTCCACATGGACTCAATCTTTCTCTGACCAATCCTTTCTCTAACATATCCTGAACCTGTCTTTTGACCTCTTCATTTTCTTGAGGTGTCAACCTTTATGATACTTTGTTTGGAATTTCTTCTCCTGGTATCAAATAAATGTGATGGTTGATACTTTTGATAGGCGACAATGAGTTTGAAAACTCATCCACTACAATGTCAACAAAATTCTCTAGCAGTTCCTGAACTTCCTCAGGAAAATATCCTATCAAAGTACTTGTAAGGATAACCCTCAGCTTCCTCACTACAACAAACTGCATCTCCTATTCCTCCTTCACTTCATTCAGAATTTCCTTCCCACTCATGAGAAGTATGCTCATGCTAGCTTCATCCTTCACCTTATTTTCTTCAATTGGTAGTAACATGTGTGTCCTACCATTCTTCTCTAAGGTTTAAGTATTTCTCCTCCCATCATGAATAAAATTCATGTCGTACTACCATGGTCTACCCAACAAAACACAACATACATCCATGGGAATCACGTCACACAAAATTCCATCCCTATATCCTCCTATTTTAAACTCAACCAGGCATTGTTTAGTTACTGTTACCTGATGACCTTTCTGCAACCATGAGACTTTATATGGCGTCGGGTTTGCATTCATCTCTAGCTCTAGCTTCTCTACCATCTCCGTGGATACTAAGTTGTCAGTGCTTCCACTGTCAATTATCATGTTGCAAAATTTGTTCTTCATTTTGCAAGTTGTCCTGAACAAATTGTTCCTTTGCGCTGCATTGTCAGTCTCTGGATCTTGCTTCAAAAGAACTTTCTTCATCATCAAGGATTTCCCATCCTTAACATCTTTCTTTTTTTCTTCTGAAATGTGATCTTCATCTCCTCCTTTCTTCCTCTTGGGACAATCCCAAGACATGTGCCCTATTTTCCATAGGCATAACATCTTACTTCTCCTCCTCTGCCTCTTCCTCTTCCTCTGGGAAAAGAGTTTCTACCACTACTCCCTCGAGAACTTCCTCCTCTCTCAGAGTGACTGTGTGGTTTCTCCGCCTCATTTTTGGTCTTCTGTTCTTTATCCTGGGAAACTCCTTTGCCTCTGTTCAAACATCGACCTCTATTTTGTTGACTCTTCTTCCTAGCCAACTTTTCTTCTATTTTCAGCACAATTTGATACACATCCTCTACTTTCTTGACTGTCACCATGTTGATTTTTTCCTCGATATCATATCTCAAGCCATTGATGTATCTGGAAACTTTCTCCTCATCTCTCTCTCTCTTTGTCCAACTCTAATGTTCAATTTGTATAACTCCTTTGTGTACTCCTTCACAGTCATCCCTTTATGTTTCAGGTTATGCATCCTCCTAAATAGAATTATCTGGTAATCCTTGGGCATGAATTTCACCTTTATCTTGGCTATCATTCTATCCCAACTCTTAATCTTTTGTTTTCCTTTTCTCCTTCTCTCAGCCTGCAGTTCATCCCATCACAATGTTGCATGTCCTTTTAACCTAGTGACAACATGTCTCACCTTTTTATCCTCCTCGACATCCTCATAGTCAAAATACTTTTCCATTGCTCATATCCAATCAATAAATTATTTTGTGTCTAAATTTCCTTCATACATAGGGACGTCGATCTTCACTCTAGATCCCAATTTTACAACCACTTTCAACAAACATTCTTCCACAACATCCTCAACTACTACTTCATGGACTTATACTTCTTCATTTTCTGCCTCGCTAACGTCTCCAGCATCAGGTGCTCTCCTTTGTTCTATTTCCATGGCATCCCGTCTTGCATGTAATTCTCTCATCTCCCTTTCCATAGATCTATTGGCCACGAGTGGCTCAACACATCTTCTAGGCGACATTGTGTTGATGCTCCTGATACCTCTCGTCGATATCAACCTGCTTCTCTTTCTACAAAAATAAATTATGTACTCGCTCTGATACCACTATGACGTAGAACCCCCTTCCCTCCAAATGGATTCTCTACCTCTTAGTCTTGGATCATTTGAGATACTAAGTCAGAGAAACTCTTCATGTCCCTCCAGTCACCCAAAACCACTATACATACACAATCCCCTTTTTCCTCCAAGTGACCATGGTTATGACCATGGGTCTATCCCTTCATGACTCAGACTTCAGGGATATCTCGATCTCTTCCTTCAACTTTTCCTGAAACACGCTTCTTTGAATCTTCAGACTTCTGCCACATGTCTCCTCCGATTTTGACGACTTCCACTATGGTTCGGGTTTCGCGACTTTGTGAAAATCTAACTCTTTCATTCACGAATCTCCAGACTTCTGACTCCTAGATTCCTTAATCCTCTACCACGTGCTCTTCTCGCAATCAACAACTGAGATCTGTTCACGACTTCGAACTTCACGACTTCACTTTCATCGAGCCTTCAACTTTCTGAACTCTGAAGTGCGAAAAGCCTTACGACTATCCTCCACGTAGCTCTCCTAGATCTGACAGTCTGGAATCGCTCGTCTCCCTTTTGAACAAATCTTATCCACTGATCTTAATGAAGACTTTAAGGACTTCTCTCCTTGGATATTTTCAACTGCTCTCCCTCTTGAGCTTAACTTCTTCATTTTTTTTTTTGTTCCTCTGAACACTCTCTTTGACACTTAGTAGAAATCCAGACCTGTGCACACCTTGCAACGGGTTCTCTTCCACACTCAACTCCTTTGTGGATGATTTTTCACTCCTTGCGACTATTCTCCAACCGTTTTTGTCTCTCGTGACTGAAATCATGCTACTCCTCCTTGATCTTTCGAGTCTGAAAACTCGGTCACACGCTCCTTGCGGAATTCAATGCACTCCTTGCATACATAAGTTTCACACTACCTCTTCTGAGCTTTGATTCGAAACTGACTTGGCCATGCACTCCTTGTGGACACTATGCACACCTTGCACTCGCTCAAAGAAGAGAAACAATTGAAACTTATTCATTTTTCACAGTGACTTATATGTTTAATCCCATAACTCATTCATGGATACAGGAACAATAAATAACAAAGAATTGAAAATAAACAGAGAGTCTACCATTCATTCAGACAGACAGATAATAACACAGATTTGGAACAATATTCCTATGTTATATTCATTCAACAATGATATATATAGATTCATACATTGTTCTTCACTACTCTTTAACATATAACATAGATTCAACTATTGATCAACTATCTTTTATTAGCAACAAAAACAAAAACCACCATCTCCGCAAGAATACAAAGCTTATAAAAAGGGACTCTTTTGAGTTCTTCCCTCCAACTACTCTACGCTATCCTATCAAAATAAATGATTTCAACTACTAAACTTTTATTACAATAAATATTGTATTTAGACAGATAAGAGAGGGCGCTCCAAATATGTGCTGCAATCCTTGTCATTAAAGAAAAATATAGCCCCCCCATCGATCTTACGCGATGGCTTAGCCTCCGATCATTAAATTTTTTCATAACTCAAAAAGCTTTGTCAGATATTACATTAATACACTGATATTTGAAATTTAAAATATTTCAAAATGCATGCTAGTGCACCCAACTATCTCCCATGCATGCTTTGTTGGCGATGCTCTTGCATCAAAAAAGATAGGAATCTCATAGTTGGAATCTCAAGGGAACTTGTTCCTAGGGAAAACTACCAACAAAAAATAACAAACAATTGTTGTTTTAGAGCATCTCACTTAGGAGTTCACTCTTTAGGACTGAAAACTAGTCTATTCAATCTTCAACTCCAAAACACTGAAGATAAACTCCAAATTTATCTTGAATTTTCGCTCCATGGTTGTTCCAACTCCAAGATCTCTTTTCTCCTCTCTACTTAATGCTCTTGTACAAAACTTGACTATGTAAAAATGTTATCCAAACCCATATCAACTTCCTCCCTTGGTATTTCCTTACTTGAATCACACACTTCCCCACACTGATTGTACTCAACCCCCATGTGCCCAATAACTATGGGATGTGACTACTCACACCCACCCTCTTACATGTATTCAATGATTGGATTTGGTAACACTTAACAATAAATTAGAAGATTCATATACCAATAGAAAAAGTTAGGAAAATGAATTGAATTAATATACATGGGTACTTTCCCCCCTAGGACCCCTATTGGAAATTATCCTAGACACTCCCCCCTCTTATGGATTAATTCATCCCCCATCTCTATCCATGTCCCCTTAGCAATTGGCATCACATTTTCTTATTAAAACATAGAAATAAAATTCACACATTACATCGCTTTGGCCCTAGCCACAAATTATATCTACATAAACATTAACTAAACTGGGGATTATAGTGGGGATGTTGCATTCCCCCTCCCCTACAATTGTGTGCCATCCTCGGTTCAAACTATGTCGATATAAATACATACACAAATTTACATCACTATACTTTCAAAAAATAAAATTCTGCAATTTTAGAATTCCAGAAATAGTTCCAACCATAATCTCTTGTCCCTCTCAACTCACTGACCTGAGGAATCCACCATTTTTTTATCAGGCCTAACCCAAGGAATGTGTTAGAAAAACAGGATTGCAGAGCAATAAAATGAAACAAATGCGAAAATAAAACACAAAATATACACAATACAATAGAGACACATATATATGTGGTTCACCCAGTGTGTGCTACGTCCACCAAAGAAATTTTCAGGTCCTTCCTTATTATTATCTAGAAAAATGAAGGGATACCACCTACAACACACCTGCTATAAATTCCTCTTCTTTCTCTCACAATATCCTCTCTCAGAATGCAATATTCCCTATAATCATAGCCATAATACAATTCCCTCATAAAAGAGGGTTTCCTTCTAGGGAAAAAAATCATAATATAATCTCTACCATCAGATCTATGACTTAATGATGAACAATCCAGATTGACTATGAAATTACAATATTTTACAAGGCATTTTTTCCAAAAACAAATCTTCTGGTGAACCACGTATATTTATGTCTCTATTGTATTGTGTATATTTTGTGTTTTATTTCTGCATTTGTTTTATTTTATTGCTCCACAATCTTGTTTTTCTAACAACTAGTATCAGAGTGAAAGGTAACTCACAGGAAAAGAGAATTCATGGTTTGAGTGCGAGAAATGATGGAAGATGGAAATTTGAGGGTCGAGAAATTTAACCGCCAAAACTACCGGTTATGGAAGAGGCAGATGGAAGATTATTTATATCAGAAGGATCTATTCCGACCATTGGGTGGAATATAAAATAAGTCAATGGCCATGAATGACAAAGAATGGGAGGTTATTGACAGAAAGGAACTAGGAACAATACAGGTGAGCCTGGCAACATCAATGGCTTTCAATATTTAAAAAGAAAAGACAACGAAGGAGCTAATGGATGCATTGGATAAACTGTATGAAAAATCATCGGTGTCCAATATGGTATTTTTAATGAAGTGATTATTTAATATGAAGATGTCAGAAGGTGGTTCTGTTCCAGATCATTTAAATAAATTTAATACGGTTACTAATCAAATAAGTTATGTAAAAGTGGACTTTGATGATGAGGTGAGGGATCTTCTAATCCTATGCTCATTGCCAGAAATATGGAATGGCTTGGTCATGGTTGTAAGTAACTTTGTTTTTGGTTCGAACACTCTAAAATTTGAAGTTGTTGTTGATGTTATCCTTAGCGAGGACATGCGACAGAAAATCATAGATGAGACACTAGGTAATGTGTTAAGCATGGAGAACAGGTGGAGAAAAAACAATAGAGGAAAGGGCTCAGGGAACCATGAGAATTCTAGGAATGGAAGATCTAAATCCAGAATGGGAAAGATAGAGTGTTGGAATTGTGGGAAGAAAGAACATATGAAGAAAGACTGCAGAGCTCCAAAGAAACAAAGAGATGTACAACAAGAGAAAAGTCAAGAAGCAAATGTAACAGGAGATGTGTACAATATGCTTTGTTTCTTTCTGTAGATCATATTTCCGAGTCTTGGGTACTATATTCAGGGGCTTCATTTCATGCCACACCCCATAGGAAACATTTTATAGATTATGTTCAAGGTGATTTTGGACATGTTCATTTGGGTGATGATGCATTATGAAAAATTGTTGGAATGGGTAAGGTACAAATAAAACAAAATAATGGAAACCAATGGTTGTTTAAAGATGTAAGACATGTTCCATATCTAAGGAAAAATGAAATTTCAACGAGGAAGTTGGAAAGTGAAGTTTGTATATCTATATTTACATATAAGGTATGGAAGGTCACCAAAGGATCGTTGGTGATAGAAAAAGGAGAGAAGGTAGGTACATTGTATTTATGTACTGGTAATATTGATTCTTCTATATCTTTAGCTTCTACAAGAGTGGATACAACACTTTGGCATGATAGTCTTGGACACATGAGTGAGAAGGGGATGAAAATACTTCACAAAAGGAATTTGTTTCCATATCTTAAACAAATTGATTTGGATTTATGTGAGAATTGTGTTTATGGAAAATAGGAGAGAGTTAAATTTCTCAGAGTTGGAAAAGAAAAGAAGAGTGAAAGGTTAAATCTTGTGCATGCATATGTATGGGGAACAAATCAAGTATCATCTCTTGGTGTCTCTCGCTATTATGTTACTTTTATTGATGATGTAACTAGAAAACTTGGTTTTATTGCAATCGACAAAAATATGATGTTTTTTATACTTTTAAGAAATGAAAAGATTTGGTTGAGAATGAGATAAGAAAAATGTTGAAGTGTCTCAGATTAAAAAATGGAGGTGAATATTGTAGAAATGATTTTGATGATTACTGTTCATACCATGGGATTCATAGAGAGAAAATAGTTCTAGGAAAACCACAAGAAAATGGTGTGTCAGAAAGGATGAACAAGACAATAATCGAGCGTGCAAGGAGTATGATATTTTATGTTGGGTTTCCCTTACAATTATGGGAAGATGATATAGATATTGTTGTTTACTTAATAAATAGAGGAACTTAAATCTCTTTGGATAGTGGTATTCCAAGGGAGGAATGGTCCGCTAAAAAGGTAAACTATTCTTTTTTGAAGACTTTAGGTTGTGAAACATTTTTATATATTGATAAAGAAAATAGAACACAGATTGAGGATATTGTACCTTTATTGGATACTGTGTTAATGATTTTAGTTATCTCTTATGGGATTATGAAAATAAAAAAATCATTAGGAGTAGAGATTTCATATTCAATGAGAAGGTCATGTAAAAAGATCAGGTGCAGGGAAAGAAAGAAGAAAAGGAAAAACCTGAATACACCATGCTTGATGAGATCACTAAAAAAGAAATTCCAAAGGTAGCAAAAAATAAAAATGTATAGCAACAGGAGCATAAAGAACCTCAAACTCCTACAAGTGTTGTTAGAATATCTACCAAGTTAAGTAGACCCCTTGAACGATACTCTTCTTCATTGTACTATTTATTGTTGAATGATTCTAGTGAACCAAGATGTTATGAAGAGGCAATGCAGGTAGACACTAAGAAAAAGTGGGTGAAAGGCATGAAAGAGGAAATGGATTCTTTGGTAAATAACCAGACTTGAGACTTGGTTCAATTGCCTGTAGGAAAAATAGCATTGTAGAATAAATGGGTTTACAAGTTGAAGGAAGAAGATGGAGAAAAAAAGCGGTACATGGATAGAATTGTTGTAAAGGGGTTTGCATAAAAGAAAGGTATATATTTTGATGAAATATTTTCTCCTATTGTTAAGATGACTTCAATTAGGACTATTTTAAGCCTTGTGGTAGTAGAATATTTACATCTTGAATAGTTAGATGTAAAAACAAATTTTCTCCATGGGGATTTGGAGGAAGAGATTTATATGCAACAACCACAGGGGTATGAGGTCAAAGGGAAGAAAGATTTGGTATGCAGGTTGAATAAGATCTTGTATGGCCTAAAGGAAGCTCCAAGGTAGTGGTATTTGAATTTTGACAAGTTTACAATAGAACAAGGTTATAATAGATGTCATTCTCAGTATTGGCCCAAAGAATGAGCCATTCTTTTATCAGGGTCACTAGTGTAGTTAGCTAGGACTCTGAGATGTGGTTCTGGAACTATACTTGCTCAAAATGGAGTCTTGCATTATGCTTTCTTTAGAATTGACAAAAAATTGCGGGCATTCTTCCCACATGTTTTCTTCATGCTCCCATGTAGCATATTCAAGACTGTAGTAGGTCCATTGAACCTTTAGCAACCCTATGGACTTTTTCTTGAGTACTTTGACTTTTTGGTCCAGGATGTGTATTTCTTCCACTAAAAAATCCCCTTCCTGTTCCACCTAGATCACATTCCAATCAATTCTGTGGTTATGGTTAGACACATATTTTTTTAATAATGAAACATGAAATACATTATGTCCTCCCATGGATGCAGGTAATACTAGCATGTGTGCAATTGTCCTTATCTTTTCTAGTATTTAAAAATTCCCACAACATCGTTTTGCCAACTATGGGAAACTTCCTAATATTAGTGAACTTATTTTCACCTTCACTTTTAAGAACACATTTGTTCCCACTTTGAAATATCTAAACACTATATTCTTGTCTAGATAAATTTTCTTCCTATCTAGGGAAAACTTTAAATTCTACTTTATCTTTTCCATTTTCTCTTCCATTTCCTTTAACAAATATGGCCCAATAATTTATCTATCTACTAGAATATCCCAACTCACTGGTGTGTTACACTTTATTCCATACAATGCTTCAAATGGACTCATTTTCAATGAGGCCTAATACCCATTATTGTAGGTAAATTCAACCAAATGAATATAATCTTCCCACTTTAATGGTTGGTCCATCACATACAATCTGAGAATTTACTAAATTATCCTAATAGTCCTCTATGTTTTCCCATATGACTCTGGATGATATGTTGTACAGAGATTTAAATTTGTCCCAAAGCCTTTGAAAAAAACCTTTCCAAAAATTGGAACTAAACTTTGGATCTCTATATGAAATTGTTTCTTTAGGAATTCCATGTGGCCTAACAACTTCTTTCATGTATATCTTTGCAATAGTTTTTACCTTGTGTGTTGTCTTAACTAGAATAAAACATGTTTCCTTAGTTAATTTATCCACCACCACAATGATAGAGTCACGTTCCTTCACTGTTTTGGGAAGCTTAGTAATAAAATCAACTCTAACAACTTCACACTTCCATTTTGGAATGGGAAATGGTTGTAACAAACCTGTTGTATGTTTATGCTTTGTTTTCACCTTCTGGAACTCTAGACATATGGCTATGTAATTAGCCACCCATTTTTTTAATTCCAAGCCAAAAGTATTGGCTTCTCATAGCTGCAATTATTTTATGATATCTTGGGTGCCCAACATATGGCACCTTATGCATTTCCTTCAACAATGAAATTTTAAACTCATTGGAACTCGAGACATATACTTTTCCTTTGTACATGAGAATACCATTTTATTTCAACTCATAAAAATTAAATTTCTGCTGAAAATTTCATTTCTGCAATGTCTCTTTTATTTTTAGATATTGCTGATCTAAATTTGTTGTTGCAAAAATATTATCTTTCGGACAATCCGTGTACATGCTAATGGATGGAAAATGTACTTAATGAGCTCTCCTGCTAAGTGCATCACACAAGGACTTTACCTTGTTTACCAATATCTTATCATGTTCATTCATAAAGGGGGATTTTAAATTGTGAAAAATAAAGTCAATATATTGTAGGTATTGGGGGGGGGATGTGGGGTCTAATGGGGTTTATAGGTATCGAGGGATATAAAAAGGGGTTATCACGTTCATTCATAAAGGGGGTTTTTAAATTGTGAAAAATAAAGTCAATATATTGTAGGTATTGGGGAGGGGGATGAAGGGTATAATGAGGTTTATAAATATTAGGGGTATAAAAGGGGTATCTAGTAAAAATAGGGGTTTCTTTTATTGGAAAGATGTATTGGGAGGGGAGTTCAAAAAAATGATTTTGGGATATATTTATCAATATCAAGGGAGATTAGGAGTGTTATTTAATATACCATGAGCGCATGCACTATGTCACATGTTCATTGGGTAAAGACCCTGTGGTGTGTCAGCCACTTGATTTTCCTTTTCTTTGATGTGATTAATTTCAAAGTCATTTTTTCTAAGGAATTCAAGCCATCTAGTTTGTCTGGCATTGAATGTTGGTTGTCCAAACAAATGCCTTAGGCCACAATGATATTTTTTTATCTCAAATTTCTTACCCATGAGGTATTGTCTCCATGTTTTTAATGCATGTACAATTGTTGCTAATTCCAAGTCATGGGTAGCATAATTCCTCTCATTCTACTTTATATTTTTGGACTCATAGCATAACACATGATATTTTTTACTAAGGACTCCACCGATTCTTTCCTTGCATGCATCAATGCACACATCAAAATCTTCATCTAGATGTGCAATCTTCAAGATTGACACACTTGTCAATATTTCCTTCAGCTGATGAAAACTATCTTCACACTTGGAAGTCAATTCAAACTTCACTCGCTTCTTTTGAAAATAAGTGATTGGACTTACAAAATTTGAGAATCCTTTTATGAATCTTTGATAATATCTGGGAAGACCCATGGATGATCTAACCTCTGTCACATTATTTGGTGGTCCAAATGGGGAATTTGATAGTCCAAATGGAACTACTGTGAATTCATAATGACCATATCTTGTCCTAAAAGCTATATTGTTGATGTCTTCTTTCTTTATCCTCACTTGATGATAGCCTGATCTCAAGTCAATCTTGGAAAATACTCTTGCACCTTTCAGTTGATTAAACAAATCATCCATTCTTAGAAAATGGTATTTGTTATTTATGGTGACCTTATTCAGTTGTCTTAAATCAATACACAACCTTATGGTTCCATATTTCTTCTTCATAAAAATAATTGGGGCTCCCTAAGGTGACACACTTGGGTGTATATAACTCTTCTTTAAAATATCTTCAATTTTCATCTACAACTCTTTCAATTATGGTGTGCTCATTCTATATGGAATTTTGGACACTGGGAGAGCTCTCAATACCAACCCAATAGAGAAATCAATGTTTTTCTTTGGTGGAAATCTCGAGATTTCCCTAAAAACATCTTCAAAATCTCTCAAGACCATATGGTATTCAATGCTTGCCACTTTATCTTTTGTTACCTCTTCCATATGGGCTGCAAAAATATGACATCCATTTCTGAAACTCTTCTTGAACTACATAGAAAATATCTCTCTGACGACTACAACTCTTGGAATGTGCAAGATACCAGATATATAAAATATGCAGAACAGAAACAAAATGCTAGAAATAACAGAATAACAGTGAAATATCCAGCATAATCTTCACAATACACAGAAATGATATACGAAATAGCAACAGAAATAGCACTTGAACAGAAA
>ML782913.1:579318-596619 GCA_009831015.1 Picea engelmannii
TTCTTACATCCGCCTTATTCTATTTTATTGAAAGGTCTTATTAATATTGACCTTTATTACATCCGAATACATTAATCTACCTATGTGCGGGTTAGGACCTTAACAGAATGCCTTGAATCTTTCTTTGCTGCCCTTCTTCGTCAAGACATGTTATTGTATTATTTCAATATTCTAGGACAGCATGGGGTTTTTCCAACCAATCCATGCCAATTAGACAGTCATGCAAACCCGAGGGTATGATATTTACATCTGCCTTTGTGTTGAGTACATTCATGTCTATCATAAAATCTTTAACAAGATCATTGATCTTCCTCCTAGCTCTTGTGGCTAATTGAACTAATCAAGATTTCTTATGATTACTCCTTTATAAATGGAATATTCCAATGATGTTATCATTTATATAACTTTGGATAGCTCCAAAATCAATTAATATTGTTATGGGATGGTTTTCAATCTTACCTTCCACTTCAATCACGTGGGATTGATATTTAGTTTGCTTGTTGTCCAAGGCTGCATAAATCCTTGGCATGTTTCCTCCCATGTCTTCCATTATTTCAGGCTCTTGAATGTTGTTGATAGTCCTCATTCTTTCTCGTTTGTGAGGGCAGTCCCTATATAAATGATTTCCCTCACATCCCCAACATTGTATTGGATGCTTAATTGGCCTTTTTGAAAATGAATATGCAGTCTCGTTTTCATTTTGTTTTGATTGACCTTTTCAATTTGCTTGGGAGTTGTTCTTGAAAAATGGTGGCTTAAAACCTTTCTTCCTTTGATAATTTTTACCCTTAATATTTTCATTCCAATATTTTTGGAAAAAATGTCTTCCTTTGTCTTTCTCTCCTTATGGTTTCCTCCAAGGTCTTGGGGTTATCATATTGAATATTGTCACTACAGAGGGAGGGTAACCCACTTAGGAACCTTTGTATTTTTACCTTCTCATATTTTATGAAGTCAACATACTTCAACAATTTAAATAACCTATTCTCATATTCCTCCATTGTCATGCTTCCCAACTTGAGTTCAAATAAATATTTCATCTTCCTTTCATAGTAGTGCACAGATAAAAAAAATTCCTAGAAATATCCTTTGAAGTTCCTCCATGAGATCCTTTTATCATGAAGGTTCTTCGCTTTCTTAATTTGATTCCACCACATGGCTGCATTTCCTTTCAAGAGGTAGGCGAAAATTCTAGCTTCTACCCTTGAGGGGAAATCATGCTGCTGGAAATATCTCTTCATTTCAAACAACCAGGCCTAAGCCTCTTCTCTTTTCATGTGCTCACCATTGAAATCTCATGGATTGATATAGATGCTAACACTTTCCTAGAAATAACTGCTTGCTTGGTGTTATATTCCTCATCGGCATGCTTATGAAACATATTTAATCTCTAAAGTATCTCTTCCTAATCCTTCATAATCCTTTCATGATAAACTCTATAGATCTTTACTTCCCTATGGAGGCTTCTCATTGTGATAGGCTCATTCTTATCCCTTCTTCCATTTGACTCTGTCTCAACATTCCCCGTGTTGAAAGGTAGACCTATGATCTCTTCCTCATGGCTATAAGATCCCTGATCATCTTCCATAAATCTAGTCCTCATACAAGAACCTAAGTTGCTTGTCCTATACCTCTAAATCTGCAAGAAATGTGCATGTAATAATTATTGTTAGAACATGCATAGCATAAAACATTTCATCCATTAGAATACATGTTATTTCTTTGTTAATTTATGAGGGAAAATTGCATCAATTCAAATTCTGATTCTTTAGATTCATTCATCTCTGAAATGTCTTTCCAATGGTTGTACCCATGCTTCATTTTGAGTTTTGAGTGAAACGTTACAACATTTATAAGTTGCAATTTCCACTCTTTTATTGCTACATAAATGTCTTTATTAATTTTAGGAAAATTTCATGCCCAAATAAAAATTCTAGGTGGAAAATTGTATTCTACTCCTCAATACCTTTCTAATTATTATTTATTTTCTCAAATCTGATCTCTAAGTTGAAATTTATGGTATGGAGAAGTTTAGGTTATGTTTCCCAATCTATCCTTGTATGCTATAAATGACGTTTTTTTCTTCATGCACATTTTTCGGTACTCATATCCAAAATCTAGCTACATGGTTGTTTTCTATGGATCAGAAGATTTCCATAGACTACTCATATGCCCCAAACGAACTTCTAAGCATGGAGTTATTCCTTCTGGAAGTAATTTGGTGCCAAAATTTTACCCTTACTATTTTTCCTGTAACTTTCTCATACAAGCTTTGTTTTGTGAACATTTTAGATCATTGGATAGCTCTCTCTGAGTTATTTTATTTGAGATTAAGACACAAAGTGTACCTTGGTACACTTTGTTTACATTTTTTTCTTGTGGGTTTTGATCAGCTAAGAACGTCATTTAGGCCCTAAAAAATGCCCGTGGAGTTAATGACCTTCAAAAGCCGCAAAAAATCGCATAAAATCAATTGTCTTACTCTATTAACAACCCTTAATTATGATTCATTGATCTTAAAATTGGGAGAAACCCAAGTTGTTTATCTGACTCTCTCGATCATCATCAACAAACATTCTCCTTTGATGCACACAACATCCTTTCCAACATGCTGACTCGATCGTTGACCATAGACCCTTTTCCTTGACAACTTCTTTGCAGACAATGCTAAATAGACTGATCCGATGATCAACCATCAACCATATAATATTTCCATTGGCAAATGGAAATCTTCACTAATTTTATGACACCCGACCATCGACCCATCAACCATCGATCATCCCCACCAACTGAGGAAACAATTCTCTAGTTCGACCGACTCGACCATCAACCATTGGCCACTTCTAGGATGACGTGGAAACCACTGACATGGAATGACATGTAGATGTTGATTTGGCATGAAATGTCATCCTAATATGTAAAATTGGCTGACGTGGCATGATGCATGGATGTTGATGTGGCATGACATGTCGTTACCCTCTTTTCTCTATCCACCATCAACTGATTATCTTGGACAACTTGAACACCTCGCCGAATTCGACCGACACTCTACCATCACTCCATTAGCGATTTCGCTTGGAGAATAAGAACACTTCACTGAATATGGCCAACCCTTGACCATTGTCCCATCATCCATTGGTGATTTTCTCTTGCACATTCAAACACACTTCGTTGATTTTGGTCGACACCCGACCATCGACCCGTCGATGATTTATTTCGATGACTATAAACACTTCGTCGAATATGACCAAGCCTCGACCATCATCCATCGAATATTTATTTTGTCCAAATGAAATATTTGCCACTTCATCCAACCTAAACATCGGGTGTTGACCTTTTCTCCTTGAAATTTCCAACACTTTGAAAATTTCAACAAAAACCGAAGTGAATTTGGGCCATCAATCTCTAACTTGAGATGATCTTGATTGTTGATTATGATTTGACCTCCCAACGGATGAAATGAATACATACCATCGATATTCTCCACTTAACAAACCTTCAAAATTGAATCCTCGTTGTTGACCTACTCAACCTTTAAATGACCAAAACCTTATGAATTTCTAAATTTATCATGACGAATCTTAGAAGTCAATCTCGGGATCAAAAGAGATATCGGTGGTCGATTCATCAAACTTCTTGCAACTCTACAAAATCCATTGAAACTTGAAATTTAGCCATTCCAAGTCGAATTCGACTCTACAAATTTGTAACTTGTCTGCATTAAACCTCTTAACAATATTTTAGTCATTTAAACTCGAATCTTGCTCACCAATTTGGGGTTTTCTCTCTGATTTTTCACCATTCTCCCCCAAATTCATCACAAACCAAAACTCCAACAACAAATTTTTCAAATTTGCACTTGTTTGAGCCCATACAAGAGAGGTGTTTGAACCATATATTTTGATACCATAATGTAACATCCCCCATCCCAACCGAGGGACATTATGGTGCAAAAAACTTACAATAAAGAAATTTTTGTTATCTAAATAAATTCTTGTAGATTCCATCTATGATATACATACATATATAACTGTTGTTTATTACAATTAATTACATGAATCTACAACACTCTAAATCAGACATGAAATGAAGCTAAGAAACTCACCACAACAATATATAAATCATTCTCAAACACACAGAGTTCATGCACAACAATTTATCTCAAAAATAGAAGAAAAAAGACAGATCAAACACTTATCTTTTAAATATTTTTTGCAACCAAATACTTGGGATAGACGTTCCACCCAACCATACACTAATTGTTCTCAAATATTAAAAGCCATTCACCACGACGTTGAGGCTAGGAATCCAAAAAAGAGGGTGATCTATCACTATCCCCTCACAATTTAGAAATCCCACAACCCACTGGTACTCACCTACAACTATCCTGATTTTCCACCATATCTCTTCCTATTGACCTACCCAATGCAAGGAATGTACTCCTACATTGATCTCAGTCCCTCTGAAATCTCATTTATTCATCAGGGTCTCTCTAGCACAGGTAATTAAGAATATCCTAGCTTTGAACTCAAGGGAGCTTGTTGCTAGGAAAATCTAATAGTAAACAATAGAAAACACTTTTTGTTTTAGTGTGTCTCACTTAGGAGTTCACTCTCCAGGACTGCCAACTTGGCTCTTCAATATTCAGCTCCAAAATGCTCCAAATAAGCTCCAACTTGCTCTATAATTTCCCCTCCATGGTTTTTCTATATCTAAGCTCTCTTTTCTCTTCTCTACCTATTGCTCATGCACAAAACTTGACCATGTAAAACTACTATGCAAACCCATAATAATTTACTCCCTTGGGCTTGCCTTTCTTGACTCACACACTTCCACAAGATGATTGCACTCAATCCCCATGTGCCCAATAAATTTTGGATGTGACTACTCACACCCACCCTCTTACATGTATTCAATGATTGGATTTGGGAACACTCAATAGAACATTAGAAGGTTCATATACCAATAACAAAATTTAGGAAAATGGGTTGAATTAATATACATGGGTAATTTTCTCCCTTCGACCCCTCTGGCCATCATCCTAGACACTCAACCCTCTTATGGATTAATTCACTCCCCATATTTTTCCATGTCCCCTTAACAATTGGAATCACATTTTATTATTAAAACATAGAAATACAATTCAACTATTACATCACTTTGGTCATAGCCACACATTAGTTATACATAGACATTAATTACACTAGGGATTACAGTGGGGATGTTACAGTCTTGGTGGGACTATTTTGTTTATGAGTGTCTTGGTGAGGTGATGTGAGTCATTTTCATCTACCATGTTGTAAACCGAGTCAGTAATGTTCATGTTGTAACTGTGTTGCGATAACAAATACTTAAAGTTGGGTGTTAGGCATGGTTTGTGTCATTGAAACTATATCTATGTTTATCTTGTTTGTTTCATTGTTGTTCTCTTCGATTCTCATGTTCGTGGATGTATGTTTATATATGATTAAGTGTTAAAACAATTAACAAATGTATAAGTATACAATAGTTGCACTAGACTAGGAGTCTGACTCATTAGTAGCCTAGAATAGAGTATGGGTATGCTCTAGGTGAAGAGTCATAGTTCAGACGAAGTATCCTTGGTGTTTCCAAGAAACCAAGTGAGAAATGCCATCATGTTGCATACCCTCAAGAGGTTCACAATCCCAAGGAAAACTATGGGGATGTGACACACAATATTTCAGGCAGGTTCTTGGTGCATGATATTTTAGGCAGACATCAATCTATCTCACTCCTCTCCCCAACTCCCTAGTGATATTCGTCGAGCATTGTGATTCAAGCTGGGTGGTGAGGTCTTGCTTGATTTTTCCCATTGAGGACTGCATGGTTGTATTGATGGCAGCGACATTGGCACTGAGTTGTTTAACTTCTTGTTGGGTCTCAATGAGACCATATTGCAAGGTGTTGAAGTGAGCTTCCAAGTCTTGGCTATGAGTATGGGCCATGAGGATGGGGGAACTGAAAAGGGGCGGGCGGGGTAAAAAAATTTTTGCCAAAAAAATGATATGGATGAATGTGATAAGAGCAAAGAGATGAATCCAATGGAATAGGGATGAAATAATGGTGAAACGATTTCCACACTTTTTTTTTTTGTTTTTTTGTTTACATCCGGTCTGAAGAATACCATAAAGAGGAAATGCCCAAATGCTTAACCAGAAAGAAATGTGTATTAACTTGGCAACCCGAACACACTCGCGCCAATAGATCTTCTCTATTTTAATTTGTTTATGTTTCTATCCCTAAGGGTTAGGTATTCAAGGGTTCTACATACAAGGGTTTGCCATGTGCTATAACTCTCTGATATATGTGCGGGGTCCAATAGTAGTACTCGGTCCAATATCTTAGGGAACTAACTAAGGAGGATAGATCGTACCCTTAGCCATACTACCCGTCTACCTAGGTACTAGAGAGTATCTTCCCGAGTGTTGTTCTCGGTGACACTATAGCAATCAGGCGACTCATCGGTTTATCTAAAGAGGGCTTCAGGTAATCTAGGCCGATCCATACACAGGTGTTGTTTGATGCGCCACCACTCGAAGGGGTACCAACAGGGGTTACAAGGGTGGCTAACAAATGTGCGCTTAAGTACCACTTGTATTTCATGCGTGTATGAATCCCTCAACCGCGGGTTTATGCGCGTAATGACAGATCTTTGTGGCTTAAAGACGCCGAAATACGTCTCTACCCTGGAAAAAAAATTAACCCACACTTTCTGCCGAGGAAAGTGCTCTGATACCACTTGTAATATACCAGATATAAAATGTATGCAGAACAGAAATAAAATGCTAGTAATGGAAAAATAACAACAATATAACAAGAACATTCACCACAATAACATTGAAATGATATAAGAATAAAAACAGAAATAGCACTTTGAATCTGAAAGCAATGTTTGTGGGCCTCTTCGAGGGGGCAACCTCCAGTTGAGTAGAGCTCTATTACAATAATATCTAAGCTAGGGTTCTCATACCCTCAACTCCTATTTATACTAAAGAGAAGCATCTAGAGGAAGATCCTTCTAGAAGCGGAAGCTTCTATTAAGTCTTCTTACATCCGCCTTATTCTATTTTATTGAAAGGCCTTATTAATATTGACCTTTATTACATTTGAGCCACCGTGGATGTTGTAAATGGGTGTTGAAGGGCACAAAAATGAGCATACTTGGAAAGGCGATCAACAACCACCATGATGACAGATTTATTTCCCGATTTGGGTAAGCTGTTAATAAAATCCATAGAGATATCCTTCCAAATAGCAGGTGGAATAGGCAGCGGTTGTAGTGTGCCCGACAATTTGACTGTTTCTCCCTTGTTGCATTGACACACATCACATTCAACTACAAAATTACGAATGTCTTGTTTCATACCATCCCAAAAAAAGGAACGTTTGACCCTGTCATAGTTTTTGGTGAACCCAGAGTGCCCTGCTGTGGGTGTAGCATGAAGCTCAGAAAGTACCGTGGATGTAAGCTTTGATTGTTTACTTAAATACAAATGGCCTTTGTATCAAAGTTCCTCATGGAGCCAAGATTACCCTGGGGAAGATGGAGCATTGGACTACAATTGCTGGATCAACTGTGAACTTTTGGGGTCTTGTAGCCATTCCTGGCGAACGACTTGGAGCCAATCTAGTACAATGAATGAAAGAGAAAAAAGGTATCCTTCATCTTCATATTTTCGGCAAAGTGCATCCGCAACCACATTGTCTTTTCCTTTCTTATAAATGATCTCATAATCATATCCAAAGAGTTTAGTCACCCATTTTTGTTGTTCTGGGGAGGAAATGTGTTTTTCTAGAAAATACTTGAGGCTTTGATGGTCTGTCTTAATTTGGAACCGTTACCCCAATAGATAAGGATGCCATAGATCCACAACATAGAGAATAGCCAACATTTCCTTTTCATAGATGGATTTTCCCATATTTATTTCAAATAGTTTCTTGTTGGTAAAGGCCAAAGGTTGACCCTCTTGCATAAGGACAACACTAATTCCTTTCCCCGAGGCATCACTTTCCAACAAAAAGGTATTTGTGAAATCGGGAAGGGAGAGGACTGGAGTGGTGTGGATGGCCATCTTCAAGGTTTGAAAAACTTGAGTAGCGGCTGGATTCCAAGTGAAAGAGTTCTTTTTGAGGAGAGCAGTGAGAGGTGCTGCAATCTTCCCATAATTCTTAACAAACTTGCGATAATACCCTGTTAAGCCTAGAAATCAACGCAAGCTATTAAGCGTCTTTGGGTGAGGCCAGTTTTGCATAGCTTCAATCTTTTTAGGATCCACCCTGATGCCATCTTTGCCAACCAAATGACCCAAGTATTCTACTTCTGAGGCGCCAAAAGCACATTTAGACTGTTTCAGGAAAAGTTGGTGTTGAGAGAGTAGATGGAGAACTTGATCCACATGAGGAAGATGGTTTATCCAGGATTTTCTATAGATGAGGATATCATCAAAGAAAACTAAGACAAAATGATGGAGCAAAGGACAGAAGACATGATTCATGAGGCTTTGGAAGGTGGAGGGGGCATTACAAAAGCCAAAGGACATGATAAAAAACTCATAGTGGCCCTCATGAGTTCTAAAGGAAGACTTGGAAATATCTCTCTCTTTCATACGTATCTGGTGGTATCCCAAATGAAGATCTAGTTTAGTGAAGAATTGGGTGCCACTCAATTCATCCAGGAGGTCATCAATGATAGGAACGGGGAATTTATCTTTGATGGTAAGTTTGTTGAGGGCACGGAAGTCAGGAAACATTTTCCAAGAACCTTCTTTCTTCAGGACCATGACCATAGGAGATGAATAGGGGCTCATACTAGGGCAGATAATGCCTGCATTAAGGAGTTCCTAGACCATTTTCTCAATTTCATTTTTTTGGGAAAAGGGGTGGCGATACGGACGAATATTGGGAGGAAGGCTTCCTAGTACAAGGGGAATGGAATGATCATGAACACCACAGGAAGGAGGGAGGCCTTGGTGAGTGGAAAAGGCCAATTGATGTTTAGAAAGGATGGCTTGGAGGTCTCTCGGTACAGAATGTGTCTATGTTGCTTGTATGGCATGGAGTTGGGCGATAACACCAGAATGACCCTTTTTGAGTAGCTTTTCCATGCGATGGGAACTAATGATCTTAGGTGAACCTGCAGTGATGCCTTGGAACTTATAGTGGTGGCCCTCTTGGTCGAATTGCTTAAGTCTTTAAAATCCATGAGAATGGGACCCAAAGTCCTTAGCCAGTCTACATCCAACACAATGTCACAACCTCCCATGTCAATAGAAAACATATGAGATTTCAGGTGGTAGTCACCAATTTGGAGACGCACATTTTCACAATGCCCTCCACATTTCATGGAACCACCATTGGAAATCATGATTTGGAAATTATTGATGGCATGGATGTAGTAATGAGTTTCTTGGGCAATGCGACGATGAATAAAATTATGGGTACTGCCACTAACAACCAGAATGATGACCTTCTGATGCTTGATGTAACCGATTATCTTGAGGGTTTGGGGAGCAGAGAAGCCAGTGAGAACATTGAGGGAAATGATTGGTTCTACTTTCGGAGGGTCCGAGGGACGGGTTATGTTAGTGGATTCAGGTGATTCAGACATAGAGGGAGTTTCTTCATATTCTTCCAAAATCTCCTCGGAGATGGCCATAAAAATATTTTGTTCTTTACACTTGTGGCCCGGGAAATATTTTTCATCATAGTTATGACAAAGGCCTTTGAGTTGGCGTTCAACCATTTCAACCCGGGTCAATTTTTGGATCTTTAGTGGAGTAGAGGGAGTAGTGGGATTTACTGGTTTAGGGTGAGGGATGAAAGAGGGTTTGTGGTTTTGAGAAGATACAACCTATTGTTCTTCTTTATCTCTTTTGGTAGCCTCCACCCAACTCTTAGGCCGAGCCATGAGGACATGGGCCTGAATTTCATCCTTGAGGCCACTAATAAAACACTCTTAGAAAAAGGCATCAGACATGCCCTCTGTTCTAAAAGCTAGGCGCTCAAAGGTAGCTATAAAGTCTTCCACTGTTCCTAATTGTTTCAACTTTGTTAAACGACCCAAATGGTTGGTATGAGTGTCAAATCGTTCATAAATCTTTGACACAAATTATGTCCAAGCAATATACCCTTCACGAGATTTTTTTCTCCATTGCCACCATTGCCAACGTTCTTGATCTATATGGAGAACACCATACTGGAGTTTGGCCAAGTCATCTGTAATGTTTTATAAAGAGAAGTAATGTTCCATTTGGGTTACCCAACTAGTGGGGTCCGAGCCATCGAATTTGGTCACATCCACCTGTGGAAGGCGTAGATCATGTTGAAAGTGATGATTCTGCAAGGTATGGGAATAAGAGGAATGGTCACCTTCAGTATGTGGGGGTGAGAAAGAGGAAGGGTTATCTGTAGGGATATGCACTTTGGTGCAGAGTGCCGAAAAGACTGATTCAAGCTAGGTGGTGAGGTCTTGTTTGATTTCTCCCATTGAGGATTGCATGGTTGTATTGATGGCAGGGACATTGGCACTGAGCTTTTTCACTTCTTGTTGGGTCTCAATGAGACCATACTGCAAGATTTTGAAGCGAGATTCCAAGTCTTGGATACGAGTATGGGCCATGAGGATGGGGGAACTAAAAAGGGGCAAGAAAGGTAAAAACATTTTTGCCAAAAAAATGATATGGATGAATGTGATAAGGGCGAAGAGATGAATCCAATGGAATAGGGATGAAATAATGGTGAAAAATTTTCCAGACTTTTTATTTTTTATTTTTTTTTACGTCCGGTCTGAAGAATACTGCAGAGAGGAAATGCCCAAATTCTTAACTAGAAAGAAACGTGTATTTACTTGGCAACCCGAACATAGTTGTGCGACAATAGATCTTGTTTGTTTTAATTTTTTTATGTTTCTGTACCCAACGGTTAGGTATTCAAGGGTTCTACATACAAGGGTTTTCCCTGTGCTATAGCTCTCTAATACACGTGCAGGGTCCAACAGTAGTACTCGGCCCAATAACTCAGGGCATTAACTAAGGAGGATAGACCGTACCCTTAGCTGTACTACTCGACTACCCAAGTACTAGAGAGTATCTTCCTGAGTGTTTTTCTCGGTGACACTATAGCAGTCAGGAGACCGATTGGTTTATCTAAAGAGGGCTTCAGGTAATCTAGGCCGATCCGTACACAGGTGTTGTTTGATGCACTACCACTCAAAGGGGTACCAATAGGGGTTACAAGGGTGGCCAACAAATGTGCGCTTAAGTACCACTTGTATTTCCTGCATGTATGAATCCCTCAACAGCGGGTTTATGCGTGTAACTACAGATCTCTGTGGCTTAAAGACGTCGGAATATGTCTCTACCCTGAAAAACATTTAACCCACACTTTCTGCCAAGGAAAGTGCTCTGATACTACTTGTAATATACTAGATATAAACTATATGCATAACATAAATAAAATGCTTGTAATGGAAGAATAACAACAATATAACAAGAACATTCACCACAATAACACTGAAATGATATAAGAATAACAACAAAAATAACACTTTGAATCTGAAAGAAATGTTCGCGGGCCTCTTCGAGGGGGCAACCTCCAGTTGAGCATAGCTCTATTACAATAATATCCAAGCTAGGGTTCTCATACCCTCGACTCTTATTTATACTAAAAAGAAGCACCTAGAGGAAGATCCTTCTAGAAGTGAAAGCTTCTATTAGGTCTTCTTACATTCGCCTTATTCTATTTTATTGAAAGGTCTTATTAATATTGACCTTTATTACATCCAAATATATTTTTCTACCTATGTGAGGGTTAGGACCCTAACAACATCTGTGCACTTGAATGTTAAACCATGCAATATCCACCTTGCTACGCTTGCTACACAACATTAAATGTTGCAGTTAGTGGTGTATAAATCATCGGAGTTTAATTGCAATGGCCTATGGTAAGTGGTGTTTAGGTAGTGGTCTTCAACTCTGAATTTCCACAGCCTATGCACCACCCTCCAAAGCATTCAATGTTGCTTAGAAAGGTATATATTACTGAGATATGTTATGTCATGTAATTTGTTAAGATATAATATTTTGTGTGAAACACGTATGAAGTGACACAACAATTGTTCATCTAACTTTTGTATGGATGTGCACAGTGGTGGATACATTCACTCTTTGGTTTTAGTATGGTTGCCTTTCCAACATAAGATCCTTGGTTTTTAGTAGAAGTGGATGTGCATATATATTGGTTGTACATATATGATTGGGATGATTACTAACAATGTACACTAGGGGCATTGAGAAGGAACATATAGAATGGATGCAATGAGTTGGAGTGCCTTGTGTTGGTTTACAATAATATTTTGCAAGGACATGGACTTGACAAACTATGCTAATGGTGGTATTAAAAATACATGGTCATGGATATGCACACATTCAACATGTAGGTTTTTGTTTTGATGAAATTGTTGGTATGCTAATGGTGGTATTAAAAATAAATGGTCATGGATATGCACACATTCAACTATAGGTTTCTGTATTGATGCAATTGTTGGTAGTTCATAATCAAGAATCTATATCAAAATGGAATACAACGTTCATTCTCAAATTAGGAAAACTTTCATGGGTTCCTTATTCTTAAATATAGTAATGAAATATCTCCCTGTGGTAAAGTAGATGGCTCACAATATATGTTTTTTTTTATGAAATTAGATCATTATTGAATATAGACATGTATCAAACTATTTAGCTTTTTCTACACACTCCATTTGAAGATGGAAGTGAGACCTTAATTATTTGAGCTACATAATTTTGCAAGAGTATTTTAATCTTATAGACATGTAATGTTTGCAGGCTGCATTTTTCCAATGTTTTCTTTATTTTGTAGCAACACCTATTTCTTTAGGAAGTTCTATTATCTCTCCATGGAGTGATAGACGACCAAAAATTGCAATGTCACTTTTGCTACTTGCAACCCCTATATCCATTGTATTTAGAAGGAATGTTGATCTATACTATACTATATATATATATATATATATATATATATATATATATATATATATATAAGGCTTTGAATCCTATTTACTCGTACCTGGCATTAAGTGAGTTCTCGATCCTTCTCCACATAGGTTACTTCATATTACCTAGGGTCCTCATGAATCTGCTGGTGATAGTGATGTACGTGGTATAGAGATGAGAATGGAGATCCTATGCTGAAGTGTTAGAAATCATCCTGGTCCTGAATTTTGATAGAGCTGAGAATATCGAGCTAAGAAGACTATCACTATGGGGTCGATGTTTCTTGAACTTGTGTCATTGTTAGTGTACCACCTAAATACAACGATTTGTAGGGAATTGTTTGAATTAGTTTTTTGGAATTGTTTTTAAAATTATAAATTATAAAGTTATAGGAATCAATCATGGCAAAATTTAAGGATAAAAATTTAACAGTTCAAGGAATTTTTTATTATCGAAAAGTGTAGATATTTTTGTTGGGAAGAATCCAACTGGTAGCAGTGAATAGATTGCAGTGTTTAGTGGTGGGTGAATCATATGTTATGTCAGGGCATAGCCGGATGGGGGCGAAATGTTGAATAAGATAGTGAAATGAGTTATCCCCATTGGATCCCCACAACTAGTTCGTATCGGATCATATCATCTCAAGGCTATTGAGCTGACCTACTGTATCAAAAGAAATCAATGATCTGGTTCACTACGTTTGAACATAGATTTCATTGTCCTCCTTCCATAGTTCGATAGCTTCATTATTCTCTATTGGGAATCCTACCGGCCCTGGCCCTAACGCTCTCCAATATTGATCAATATTTGCTAGATCCATCTCTCGTGTGTAAATGAATCTCTAGCTTCTTGAGGGAGCTTCGATCCTACATGAATTGGGATTCTCAGATGGGAGAGCCTTAAAATATTTCTACAGAAGGAAGGGTCAGAGTCGAGAGGGAAAAATATTTCACCAGATCATATCCTAAGTTGTTGTCTACAGAAGGTGGTTACTATCGAGCCAACTTTCTCCTGTATCTTAAAGGTGAAAGGGGTTGCTGGTTCACAAAGAGCATTAGGTTTTCCACCACACACAACATTATGTGATCTAGGCAGCTCAGGTTCAATGTGATTTCCGAAGGGCTTTTCATCCCTATAGCAACGGATTCTAGTATATATCCAGAAGTATAGGGTAATTAAACTTTGTTTTGAATTTGTCTACTTGACTCCGCGAGTGTGAGCACAAGAAAGTGGTGATCTCGATGAGGGAACGATAGGTTAGAGCATAGGGTGAAGATGGAAATACGCTAGGTTGTGGGATGGATTGAATGGAAACATGCGGAGGTCTTTAGACATGGGTTGGTTATGTAGGAGAAGATCGATCTCTAGAAAATAATATTGTTGCC
This sequence comes from Picea engelmannii, assembly GCA_009831015.1. Classification (NCBI taxonomy): domain Eukaryota; kingdom Viridiplantae; phylum Streptophyta; class Pinopsida; order Pinales; family Pinaceae; genus Picea; species Picea engelmannii. Next base: position 593,735 of record ML782913.1, read on the forward strand.
CTACATCATGATAGAGGTCTCACCTCATGTTTCTCTCCAAAACCAACTCATTATGGTCTCAAGATAACCCAAATTAATCACGAAACGATATTATGAAATTCTAAAACCCAAAGTTCATTCAAAAATGTAATTTAAATAATAAAAAAATGTGATTCTATACAAATTTCTTAGTCTAAGTGCCCTATGTTTTGACTTTTTTTCGAATTTAATTTTGCCCGAAATCCAGCCAAAAATTGTTGGATATGTAGATTTAAGTGGTTAGTTATGTATAATCTAGATTCCCAAGGTGTTTTTTAACACATTGAATCCATTTCTACATTTAGAAATGTAATTTAAAGAACAAAAAATAAACTGTGATTTCATGGAGACTAGATTTCGGGGAAAATGGCCAAAACGTAGAACAATTAGATGACGTCATTTTGGATTGTCGTAGTCTAACTATTCTACATTTTTTTGTTCTTTCAGGGATATTTTTTGTTTAATTTTTCCTGAAATATGGCAAGAAATTTTTGGATCTGCAGATTTGCATGGTTAATTATGTATAATCTGAGTGCTCGAGGGGTTTTTTAGCATGTTGAATTCATTTCTACATTCAAAAATGCAATTTAAACATTTTTTTTTTAATTTCATGTAGATACACTTCGTTGGATTCCGCGGAAAAGGGACAAAATGTAGAACAGTTACACAACTCCTTTTTGGAATGTCATAGTGTTATTTTTATAGGTTTTGGCCTTCTTCTCGGATATTTTCTATTTATTTTTTCCCAAAATCCAGCAAAAATTGGTTGGATATGTATACTTGAGTGATTAATTCTATACAATTCGAGTGCGCCAAGGGTTTTTCAGTTACTTGAATCCATTTCTACATTTAGAAAGGCAATTTAAACAACTAAAAATTGTGATTTCATGCAGATTTATGTTGTCGGATTCTCGGGAAAAGGGCCAAAACGTAGAAGAGTTAGACAAGGCCTTTTTGGAATGTCACAGTGTAATTGTTCTACATTTTGGCCTTCTTCCGAAGATATTTTTGTTTAATTTTTCGCGCAATCCGGCCAAAAATTGTTGGATCTCCATATTTGAGTGGTTAAATATGTAGTTGGATTTCAATGAAAGGTGCCAAAATATAGAACAGTTAGACACGCCTTTTTAGAATGTGGTAGTGTAACTATTCTACGTTTTGACCTTCTTTCAAGGATATTTTCTATTTATTTTTTCGGGTAATCCTACTAGAAATTGTTGGATCTAAATTGTTGGATCTGCATAGGGGTTTCTCAGCAGGCTGAATCCATTTCTACATTCAAAAATGCAATTTAAACAACACAAAAATGAGATTTCTTGCAAATTTATGTCCTGGATTCTAGGGAAAAGGGATAAAACCTAGAATTGTTAGACAATGACTTTTTGGAATGTAGTAGCCTAATTGTTCTATGTTTTGTTCTTCTTCCAAGAATATTTTCTGTTTAGTTTTGCCAATTTATGTAGATTCCGGGGAAAAGGGCCAAAACACAAAACAATTAGACAATTCCGTTTTGGAATGTTGTAGTATAACTTTTCTAAGTTTTGGCCTTCTTAAGGAGGTATTTTTTGTTTATTTTTTCCTGAAATCGACTTAAAACACTAATCATAAGTTAGTTGGTGATCAGGGGATCAAATTTTGCTCAATTTTCAAAGTGCTCGGAATGCGACGAAAATAGTGCCATTGCGTCAATCTCGTCTTACTGATTCTGACGGTATATTTACTTTCTCAAATGGAGTCCGTATGGAGAAGATACCGCGATCTGTTCGCCAAGGCAAACAGGCAAAATTTTTGGGATGATGACTGTACCTGTCCATACAGTCTGTACGGTGACGTGGCAGGGCCGTACCATCCGTATGGTGACGTGGTAGGTGGATGATGTGGCATGTTTTTATTGGTCGATTGTTGGCGAGTAGCGTGTTGACACATGTCCGGTTTATGGTGAATAATAAGGAGACACGTGGCGCAATCCCTGGGCGCCACATGTCCCCCCCCATTGTATGGTTATATGTAAAAGTTCTATGGGAGTCCGTGGGGTTCAACCCCCGGACCTCCCCCATTGATAAAACCTTGACAAACCTCCGCTAACCAGTATGCCGCCACATGAGCCTTGTTAGGTTTATGGCATTTTATATATTTAACATTGTTTAATGTTGAAAATGGAGGGGGGTCGGGTCGAGGCTTAGCCCCGACCCATAGTTTATTTAACATATAAACCATTGTATTATATGGTGTGAATTTAAAATGCACGGACCAAAGTTTATACCCATATATATATTGTAACGGTTATACCATTGTGTAATGTGTGCGCGGTTGTATATTTTTGCGCGCGTTTTGTAACCTAGCCCACGGTTTCCATATGACCCCGAGTGGGAGCGCGAGGGTACACCATTGCACGGTTCAAACGGTTAAACCACTTTTTCGCCCAGCCTTTCGTCACATGAGCCATACGCCCAGGTGGCGAGGCGGTTAGGGGCTGGAGGCACCTTAACCGTCCTACGGTTTGCACCGTTGGTGCAGTTGCGCCCGGTGCTGGGTTTTTGCGCTTAAATGAGCGTGTGAGCCAGGTTTTCTCAAGGAGGGTGCGAATTATAGAACCAGAGACAACAAGCTTGAAGAGGGAGACTTCCAAGAGGCCTAACTTCTTCATTTTTCGACCGATTGAGGTGCCGAAAGAGCCCAGACAGGGGTTTTGGGATGTTGGGAAGCCATTGGAGAGTCAGTTTTTCAGTTTGAGCATTGTAAGACATGTTTTTGAGCACTTTTTGAGAAATTAATAATAATGATCCATTGGAAGCTGGACCAGGAGATGTAGCCCATAAGAGGGGTGAACTCCTTTATCAATTGTTGTGCACATGTGTTTATGTTCA
>ML782913.1:596669-607635 GCA_009831015.1 Picea engelmannii
ATTGTTGTGCACATGTGTTTATGTTCAATGTTTATGCTGTTGTCTATGTGTATTTTGCATAAGTAATCCTTAATTTATGTGTTGCAAATTGATCCTGTTGCTTTAAACACATAACATTTCACTTGCAATAATTATTCAAGTTTATCAAGTCTTCTTCATTTTTAGATCAGTTGGTTAGTTAAGTTAACCTAATTGTTATACAGTTACATGACAATTATGATCTTTTGTATTATATATGTACATCTATGTACATGATCATTTACATAAGAATTGATGAATAGAGTATGCCTTTTCTGCCATTATTTAGTTATCTCCGTTCATCATGGTTTCTTGATTGCTTCTATTATTTCCATTATATTTATGATATTTTCTTCATTTTGAATCTAACAGTGGTATCAGAGCAATTTCTGATCTTGATGCTTGTGGGATTGATGAATATAGAAATGTGAGAATGTGGATGGAGAGTGTTAGGTGATAGGAAGAGTAACCATGTTGATGAAGACCTACAGTCATTCATTTGTGAAATAATGAAATGTGGAGTTACAGTTCTACCTAGCATAAAACCAGGTTAACTCCAAGATTTGTTCCCTTGGTGTGTCCTTTCCCCTCACGAGCAGAAAACGCCCACTGCCTTCCAGTTCCTCTACATTCCATTTCTGTGATCAATTCGTGTGCATTAATCTGTGGACAATGAGCGTTTGTCATTCCTCTCGCACTGTCCTCTCGCATATGTAAACCCTAGTCTCTCAGAAACCCTAATTTCTCAATCTCGATAACTTCGTGATCCATTTGTGTGCCTCTTTCTTCGAGAAACCCCCTTTAGGGTGCTGCGGATGACCAGAGCATTGGTCGTCATTTTCTTGATTTACAACACAGAATAAATGAAAGGAAAGGACGTGATCTGTGTATCCTTCTCCTCCGACAACCACCAGATCGTGTTGGGGTCCCGCGACTGCACCATCAAGCTGTAGAACACACTCCTGGTATCAGTAACATCACCAAAATGAAACAGTTGAAGCCCATCAGCCAAGAATATGTAAGAGTCTCCATGGGGTCTCCACGGGGTCAAGCAGTGATCCATTGCGTAGGAGAAGAACCTTCAAGTTTTTGGAGGTCGGGAGAAGCAGAGCTAGAGAATGCCAGTAATCCAATACGCTCTTCAAAATTTTGTGGCGTGGATTTAGTGGGCGATAGAACAAATCCTTCAAATCCAAATCTGTGATCGATGTTGAAATGGGTAAGTGTGTTCATTCATTTGAATTGATTCCTGAATGTTGACATAGATCCTGAAGTTGTTGGGTTGTATGAGATAGAGAAGTGAAGAATCGAATTCTAGACCTGTAGCAAATCACCATGTAGTAGATCATGTAGTATTTTCATAGAGTTGAAGTGTAGTGTCGCATGCAAAGGAAGACTTACTACTATTTTGCATAATATGAGCGGAAGAATATTGGCATCAAAGGTAGTGTATGCAGGGCGTAAACTGGTCCTGATTTAAAATATGTTTAAAGGCACGGTTTTGCAGTCCAAAGGAGAACAGATGAGTGAAGTGTCCGTACTGAAGAAAGATCCTCAGTTTGTGAGGAGCCACTAAGACCAAGCTGTAAGAAGCCTTAAGCCTGCATCTGTAAACCTACATAAGTTTTAAATAATCTCCATAAGTTATATGATCTGTTGCTCGTGGCTATTGGAGAAATGACAATCCCATAAATATAGGTTGGAGGAATTATAAGTGTTTATTTATTTTTAAGAGAAGGGCTGGAAAATATTTTATTTTAATTTTAACAAAGGCTTCTTATAAAAAGTGTTTATTTTAAAGGAAGTCCTAATATTTTTGGAGGAGTAAAGTTAAAAATACAAAAATCTGTTGAAGGGGAAATCAGTCGTGGGATTTTTTGGTATTTTTGGAATGGAACAATATCAATATACATTTTTACAAAAGGTAAATTTAAAAGGCTTAGTGTGAGAGGATTTAGAAAGAATTTACTATATGAAGTATAAAACATAAGAAGATTGAAAATTTATATGGAGGAGTTATAGTTAAATGTAATGAAGTTATAAGGTACATGTAAAGGTGTTATAAGGGGTCCAACAAATTGCATTTGAAAATTGTATTTGGTGTTATTTGTAGACCCACCTGAAATTGAATAAGGGGTCTATCTTAGGATCTTTGTGTGCATTATTGGTTATCCTGTAATTTTTTTGGCATTCATGCAACAGACGATCGCTCTTGGCATGCACAACAAGATACAAAATTGAATTTTGTGGCATCAACATACAAGCATCTCTCTTCCATATTCTGCATAATGGCAAGAATTGAAGAACTATTTAGAATATTGCGCACATTAATTAACTCAACTACATAATATACAATTGCAATAAACAAGTGCATTCTTAGTACAATGATTACTTGTTTACAAGTAACACACAAGAAGATTGATATGTTCAAACATCAAAACAAGTTGTTGTTTGATGAGTTAAGTTTGCTTCGACACCAACAATGTGATTACAACAACCAAAATGGCATCAAGGATGAAAATAATGAAGACATTCAATTGACTAGTGATGACAGTCATAAACATGAAGATCAGTTAGATGAAGTCCCTATGTCAGAAAAAGTTGCAGATAAATGTATTGTTCGACCATGGGAAGAATTACGCTTTAAATGAAATCGATATGGACTAGGATATGAAAATGATGCTAACAACCTTTTTCATTTTCCTAACTATTGCGAACCTGTTTTCTTTGTGAGTGGAGGTTTTTTGAATGATGATAAGACGACATAGCATATTGGTAACGAACAGGTATAAGATATTGATGATGATGTTGTTCCAGATTATGATAATCGATCGGATAAAGAACCCATACAGTGAAAACACTGTCATCGGTTTGGCCATGATAAGTCAAATTGTTTTGATCTTCACCCATGCAAATTTTGTGGGAAGAAAAATCACCCCTCAGTAAGGTGTCAAAAGCGCAAGCATAAACAAATTCATTTTGAATGGTTAGGGAATTGGCGTTGGCGTTTGGAAGCCAATTTATTGGAGCAGTTTTATCGTCGGATTTATACACAAGTACAGTCATACTTAATTGGAGATATTTCTACAGCTGATGGACATGCATGTTTTTCAAGATTTGATGATTTAGGGTATGATCGGGGCCCAGTTGATGTAGTCTTCTGAGTTGAAGATCGAGTCTTCAAACTTTGTCGGAAGACAGTTTGATTAACCTTTTCCACTTTACATTGTGAAAGCGTACACATTGTTCCGATAGCTTATACATGTGTTGGATCTCTTCTTGGCCATACTTGTGAATGACGGTCCAGGGAATTGGAGCCACTTGTCCTTGACAGGGGGGAAATCTAGTTGAGTCAGGTTCCAAGTTTGATTTTGAGCCTGTGAACAGATGATCAAGTATGCAACCTAGTTCTTGGGATACAGTCTTGTTCCTGAACATATTGTTGTTGATATGGCTTGTGGTCAGCTTAAAACCACCAATTGAGCAGAAGACATGAAGTTCTGCTTGTTACATTTTCATATTTTTGAGCCTTGAGCTCTTGTTAGTTTATGGTCAACTTAAAACCATGCCATTTAGTAGAAGAAATCAGTTTATGCTAGACATTCGATTTGTGGTCATCCCGAAACCACCAGATTGGTTTGTGGTCATCCTGAAACCACCAAATGAGTTTGTGGTCAACCTTAAACCACCAATTTAGTAGAAGACATCAACTTCTGCTATTTTTTTTCAGAGTTTAGAGAGCATCTTTAGCTAGCCCTCTAAATATTCGCTTGACACATGTGATTGTCAAGTAGTGATAGTTTTTCAGGCAAGAACGAACTTATGATTAAGGGGGGATGTTAAAACACTAATCATAAGTTAGTTGGTTAGTTAAGTTAACCTAACTGTTATACAATTACATGACAATTATGATCTTTTGTATTATATATGTACATCTATGTACATGATCATTTACAGAAGCATTGATGAATAGAGTATGCCTTTTCTGCCATTGTTTAGTTATCTCCGTTCATCATGGTTTCTTGATTGCTTCTATTATTTCCATTATATTTTTGCTCTTTTCTTCATTTTGAATCTAACACCATGGGGTTTTCCAACACACTAAATCCACTTTTACATTTATAAAAGAAATTTACATAATAAAAAATTGTGATTTCATAAAGATTTATGTCATTAGATTTTAGGGAAAAGGGCTAAAATGTAGAATAATTAAACAACGCCTTTTTTGGAATGTCTAATCTAAACTAAATTCCCTAGAAAATTATCAAAACATGGAAGAATTATTTCTCATTGTTTAGTTATCTTCGTTCATCATGGTTTTTTGATTGATTCTATTATTTCCATTATATTTTTGCTCTTTTCTTCATTTTGAATCTGACACCACGGGGGTTTTCCAACACACTAAATCCACTTTTACATTTAGAAAATAAATTTACATAATAAAAAATTGTGATTTCATGAAGATTTATGTCATTAGATTCTAGGAAAAATGGCTAAAATGTAGAATAATTAAACAACACCTTTTTTGGAATGTCTAATCTAAACTAAATTCCCCATAAAATTATCAAAACATGGAAGAATTAAACAATGTCTTTTGAAACAAATTAATAAGTGCTAGGTGGATAGGGAGAGGACACTTCAACTAACTAGAGTTTGGAAATAGATCAAGTCTGGTTTCGTTCTCCGATGGTAGACCTTGTTTCTTGTTCCTTCATCATGCTGCTATCCTTCCCTCCGGGCGTCTTCCTTAGCGATTGGGCAATCAAGTGCTACGAATAGGGCTACAAAAATCGCCAGAGCGAGCCGTGACTGATTGCGTGCGATTTCACCATTGCCCAGGCCTACATAAATCGAAGAAGATCTCCAAGAATGGCAACGCACTAGCCTGACCTCGATAATCCTAATAGCTAAGGATATTAAATTAGCTTTGAAAGTCCAAAGTAGTAGTGCGGAGCGAGAGCTCCTTGGAGAGATGGGCGTAAACGTCCAGAACAAACCGGACTAAGCCGGAGCTAGACGAAAACGAAATTGCACGAGCGCTAGCTCCAATCCTCGTTGTCTCGACTTTCTCTTTCTCCTGAACAACCCTAAAAAGGTTTTTCCACTGAGAGAGCAAGTAGGGGATTGCTCGACTATGGACCTAGACCTTCCAGACACGTTCTACCCAACCTGAGAAACAGTAGACCACGCCCAAGAGCACTCCATGTATGCATAATTCTGACACGCTGTCGTGAACTTTTCAATTTATAATTTCTATATCAATTTTCCAGTTGCTCTTCATAAATTTTTGGACAATAGGTTTGTTGGATTGCGGTTCAGCTCCTATTGAATTTTCAGAGTACTTTTATTATGTTTTTAAGTTGAAAATCTCTGAAGCCAGAACCACGGAGTTTATACTTTGTGTTTTGATTGTGCAGACACGGATATATACATATACGAAACAACAAAATTAAGGAAATAAAGAATGCCTACCTGCCATTTTCATCAATGACTGTTGGTACTTCTGCAATGCATAAATATTAATCATTTGCAAATGGAGATATTAGTAAGATCTCTGTTGGTAAAAGCAAACACAGATTTTCTAAAGTTGTCAGTTAGACAATGAAATGATAGAATTGTTTGACAATAATGTGTGAAGTAAAGATTCAATGATTGTCATCGCCTACATTTTCAAAGTGAGCGGGATTATCGGTGACCTCATTCTCTTGTTAGCCTCTATTTCAATAGCTCATTCGTTTACTGATTAAGACTTTTTGAACCTCCATTTTTACAGCTGAAAAGTTTACTTATAAGTCAAATCTGGTTAGGTGTGTGTACCAAGTGAACATATTGAAACGTTATTTAAATTTCTTTGGACAAAAAATTCAAATATGTTAGGTGTATGCATCAATTCAACCTATTGAAATGATATTGGGTAGAAAAATGTTATTGGTAGAAAGGGAGATGTGATATTTTTGTGACATTTAAAAAATATCAATAAAAGAAAATATTTCAATATATGTTATAAATATATAGAGAGAAATAATTCCTACAATGCTTAATGTTATGGACTTGATATGTGGCATTTAAAAAAATATTAATAAGAAAAATAATAATTTCAATGTGGGGCATAAATAAAATATTTCTATCTTTTTATTTGGGAGAATGAGTGAAATGAGTAATTCCTTAAATACTTAATATTATGGGCTTGACATGTGGCATTTAAAAAAATATTAATAAGAAAACAATAATTTCAATGAGGTCCATAAGTAAAATAATTTTTATCAATTTTATGTAGAGAGAGTAATTCAAACTAAAAAAAATCTTATTTCTCAAGTAGGTGTTTTTCTTAATTGTAATATTTCTTCTACTTCTCTGCAATTTTGAAATTAATATTTCTTTGCGGTTTGGAATGGACATACTAAATCTCTGCAGTTTTGAAATTGTATCTCTGTTGTTTTAAATGTGAATAATACTTCTCTCTCTTCTTTTTTTTTCTAAGATTATATATCTAGGGTTTTCAAAGCCAATAATACTTTTATTTTTTTAAGGAAATATTTTATTTCTAAGATTATATATCTAGGGTTTTGAAGAGGAATAATACTTCTTTGTTTATTTAATTTTTAGGAGATATTTTATTAGTGGATTTCTTTGTTGGCTTCTTCAAAGGGTTGAGCATTTGGACATCTTAAATGAGGTGAGTCACTTTTTACTTTGATTCAATTTTAATTTTATGTAAAGAGATTTAAATATATATTTTTATTTTTTTATTTTAAGTTTCAGAAATAAAAGTTGATTTGAGAGATAAAGTCAATCCATAATAATAATTCTTACATATTTTTTCTCTTCTTTTCAATATGAGCACTCCACCACCTAAGAAAGAGACTTAAAACTCAAAATAGAGCTAGAGACAATGATTGATAAAAAAATTAAAGATACCATTCAAACTCAAATAAGGATAGATACTTAGGGTTCAAGAGTGAATTGCAGACAATGAAGGATAGAATTCAAGAAATGGAAAAACATAAACAATCAACCTAAGAAGGAGGGGTTGAAGAAAATCACAACTTGAGATATAGGATTAAAGAGCTAGAAGAAAAACTAACCAACAATTTGACCCTCAGTAATATGGAAAACAAATTGGATATCAAACCCATCAAAGAGGAAATGAATAAGTTAATCAAATTGGACCATGAGCGTAACAAAAGAGCCTTGAACCTTATAATTTTTGGTATAAAATAAAAAAAAGAGGAGGATACACTAGCAATAGTAAAAGAAGAATTAAAAAATAAATCACAAATTGATACAACTTACCTCATAGAAGCAAAGAGGATAGGAAAAATAATTGATCACAAAGATAGGTTGATCCATGTCAAAGTAAGTTGTAATGACCATAAGTATAGCATACTTAGTAAATCTTCGAGCTTAAAAGGGTCGGGAATATTTATAAATGAAGACCTCATTCCCGAAGACCAAGCTGAATTAAGGAAGAAAGTTCAAAAGGTAAAAGAAGCCATGAAAGAAGGAAAATGGGCAATAATTAGAAATTGAAAAGCTATTGTTAGGGATAGAGACCAGAAGGATGATAATAAATAGGAATTTGGGACACTTGAGATCCTTTTCTGGAATTGTCGTGGCTTTCCATGGCGCAAAGGTATTATGATAAGTTGGATCCCGAGTGGTATTGATGTTATTTATCTAGCTGAAACTTGGGATCATGAGGAGTCTAAGGTCCCTAACATGGAAGGATTTGTCTTGTGATTGGCATGGAACAAAAAATCCCACCGTAGAGGGATAGGAGGCATAGCTTGTTATATTAGAAAAAACATTTCTCCTCACATTCAACTTCATAAGATTGACCCTCTTAATCAATACATTTGGATAGAAATTTCAGACACCAATGTTAAGAAGATGTATATAGAAATTTGTTATTTTTCACCGATTAATTCTACCTTTTATAAGATAAATAATCTAGATAAAAATTGTCCCTATAATAATGTAGAACAAGATATTTATAATTTGAAAAATGAAGGTAATATCCTCCTGCTAGGATTGCAACTAAACAAGCTACTCTTTTAAGTGAGGACTCCAACCATAATCCTTTATGGCTATATGAGAACCTTGTTTTATCTAATATCTACAAAAGAAGCTCTGAAGACCTAATTGAGAATTTGTTTGGTACTAAGTTGGTCAATCTCTAGAGCTCTCAAGATTTAATAATTTGCAATGGAGTAATGAAGTGTCCAAACTCCAACCAAATGACCTGTATTCATGGGCCAGGTAGTACTGTTGTAGATTATGTGATATCTGATATCCCCGTTTCCAACCAAATAACAACTTTTGACCTTTTAAATCACCATGAGCATGACTCTGATCATAAACCTTTAACCCTAACTCTAAAACATAGGAGCACCATTGAAGATAATTTTGATAATCAAAGGAATTTGCACTTTGACAAAAGTAAAGTTGACATTTTCTTAAAAGATTTAAATAGTAAATTAAAACTCCTAACTTATAAGGACAACATTGAAGAACTGTATCATAATTTTACAACTACCCTTTCCACTTCCATTAACAAGTTCTCTTTCGAGGTGTCCCATAAAAAGAATAATAGAAAAACCAACCCTTGGTATGATAAATAATGTAAAATTTGTAGGAAAGCCATTAGGGATGCTTCTAATGAGCCCTTAAAACTCGATAAGATCAATACGTATAAATCCCTAATTAAAAGGAAAAAAAGACACTATATCAATAAAAGGCAAGAGCAACTTTCACAACTATACAAGTTGGATCCTAAGAAGTTCTCGAGCCAAATTCTAAAATGTAATACTAAAGAAAATAATAGGATTCCCTTAACGGACTGAAATTCCTACCTTAAAAGTATTTACGAGTTCCCTAATGCCATGGAAACCATTCCTATTTTCCCTACAAAGGAATAAGTTTTTTCTTTATATGACATAGAGTTCAGGGTTAAGCGACTCGCAAATGGGAAAGCTAAGGACATTGAAGGCTACCAAGCTGAAATTTTTAAAATCGGAGGGCCAATCATTATCCCTCACGTACACAAGCTCTTCAATTTAGCAGTCAAGAAGGGCTCCCCTAAACCATGGATGCAAAGCCTCATTGTTCCTATTTTTAGAAATGAGGATAAAAACATTCCCTCTAATTATATGACCATTATGATTAGCCCGATTTTAGCCAAGCTTTATGGAATTATTTTGGAAAATAAGATTAACATTTGGCTAGAAAGTCATGGTAAAAGAGCTAAAGGCCAGGCCAGGTTTAGGAAATATCATTCAACTGTGGACCATATTGTTACCTTTAGGATCATTGTAGAGGAGTTCTGCAATACCAAAACCAATCTTTTTTGTTGTTTTGTTGACTTTAGAAAATATTTTGACATGGTTCCTAGGAAAAACCTTTGGAATAGGTTGGAAGAGATAAAATTGCCTCTCAAGTTGAGGGTTGCTGCAATAAGGATGTATGAGAACGTTATTGTTAAGTTTAGAAACACTGAGGGCTAGTCAAAAGAGATTAAATGGAATATCGGAGTCAAACAAGGTTGTCCCTTGTCCCCTACCCTTTTTGGCATATACATTGATAAATTAGAAGATTGCTTGGAAAAAGCAGGTTGTATCGGCCCTACTCTCACTGGTATAGTCATCAATCTTCTTCTTTATGCCGATGATATTGTTCTTATGGAAAGGAGTCCCCATGATCTTGAAAACCAACTAAGAATCCTCGAGGATTTTTGCTCCAATATCGGTATGACTGTTAATACTGATAAGACTAAGGTCATCATTATTAAATCCAATAAGATCGCTTATGATACCTTGGTATATGAAAACAACAACTTGGAGGAAGTGACCTCATACAAATATCTTGGAACTGATATCCACCACAAGCTTAATTGGAATTATAGCATTGGGAAAATGATTATTGGGGGAAGGAAAGCTTATTAAGGGCTTGAAAACAATTGTAAATCAGCTGAACTTTGGAGTTGGGATAAGATTAAACTCCTCTTTGAGACTCTTGTTACACATGTTATTCTTTATGGATGTGAAGTCTGGGGCTGTAGTATCTCTCATGAATCCTGGATAAAGATAGAGCAAATACAAAAGAATTTTATAACCTATAATCTCCAAATTAAAGGAAATATGCCCTATCCCATCCTCCTCATAGAAACAAGCCCCTCCCCCATTGAGAGCATGGCTATGACTAGATACCTAATGTATAAGAACAAGTTAAACAACATGGAAGACAAGAGGCTACCTAAAATTGCTTCCAAATCAAGTCATAACCACCATCGACTAAAGCGAGGATGGAATAAAGACGCCTGGTCTTGGCTAAACTATTGGGGAATCATGGAAGAAACCATTTTGCAGAATAAAGATACTATTAAAAAAAATGTCAAATCAAAATTTAAGGAAAAAATGTGGTGTGATAAAGAGTTAGAGGAAAAAAGAAAATTAAGGTATTATAAAGATGTAATAAACCCTAATCTAGAAGATCAAAATTATCTATCTCTTTTGCCAAGTGTAAAGAAAAAAATAAGCATTGCTAAGATACGAACAAATTCTCACGATCTCCATAGTGAAACTGGGCATTGGTCAATTCTTAAAATGCCATGGGATGAAAGAGTGTGTCACCTTTGTGACACTAAGAAGGTTGAATATGAAAAGCACTTTCTCTTAGATTGTCCACCCTATACCGATATTAGATCTCATTTTCAAAATATTGATCACACTACCAACCTTCCTAACCTCTTAACTCAACAAAAGTATGGTGATGTTGGAAAGCTTCTCTTAATGCATTTCAAGCACAAAAACAAAATTCTAAAGAATCACAAGTAATCACTTACTCTCTTAAGGTCCGATAGACCAATTAGGTCTTAGTGGACGTTAATCACCATCATTATCATCAATTCCTTCAATGCTTAAAAAAGCATATGGTTAAAACATTTGAATGA
>ML782913.1:618172-633652 GCA_009831015.1 Picea engelmannii
TAGGGAGTTTATAGTTAAGAAATCCCTTAGTGGAAATATGGTTCCTTTATGTAACAATTAGGTATAAATCTCTTAGTGGAAATCCCTTAGTTAATAGTAAAATTAGGTCTCTTTATGTATCCCTTAGTTTATAGTAAAATTAGATCCCTTTATGTAACTTTAGGTCACCATAAAATATTTCAAAATTATGTATTTAGTTCAACTATATCCACAACTATCCAACAATTTGTACTTAAATCTTTCAAGTGATCCAAATATATAATATAGCAAAATTACATTTGCTCCACCTCATATTAATTTAATTTATATTAGGAGTACAAACAACCCTCAATCCCATCCCATTTAACATGACAATAAAGGAATTATTATAAAAACTCTGACATTTAAACAATTCTAATGGGAAGTTTAAAGCAATGGCATGTAATCCATGTTCATGCAAAACCTTCACCTCGATGTGATTAAAACAAGTTTGTGTGAGGTTATGAAGATTAAACTCTTTGTTTTGGGGATTCTAATGCATTACATTATATGCGGTCTTTGTGGATCCAACCATAGGGAACTTTTAAGGAATATTAAAGAAATGTTCTAATACGTTTTTTAGTGGATCCAGCCATAGGGAACTTTTAATGAATCCACTTATATACCTTCTTCAATCATGATCTCTAGCTTAGTTTGCATCGACAATACACTGTATGTCCATCACATTGTTTGGTATAGGTCTTCCTTGGTAGAAAATTGAATAATCTAAACTTCCATAAAAATATGTCACCCTTCTTTAAAATAGTTAAATTTTCCTTCCCTATTTTTGACATGTATTTGCTCAAACCTCCCAATGCATGGGTAGTGTCCAATCTAGTATAGACAATGGCATACATAAAAAAATTCAAAAACACTTGTATAAGAACATGAGACATGTACTCTACCTCTTCTTCTGTCTTGGGACAGTGTTCTGAAGATAACTTTACACCTACATTAATATGAGTCTTGACCAGTTTATATTTGTGTATATTAAATCTAGTTGCAATATTTCCTCAACATATTTCCGTGGTATTGCAATGGGTCCTCTATGGTGGCCAACATTTTTATGGAAAATTTTGAAAGAAGAGCATTGGACTCATACCCCATGAATTCCAAGATATGTAAAAGGTATGTAGATGATACTAATGTGATATGGCCTCGCATAAAATAAGAGTTGAACAAATTCTTTGAGCACCTTAACTGTATCTCAGAGGACATTGAGTTCACTATGGAATTGGAGGAGAATAATAACATCCCATTTTGGATGTACTAATTCAAAATAA
Source organism: Picea engelmannii (assembly GCA_009831015.1). NCBI lineage: Eukaryota > Viridiplantae > Streptophyta > Pinopsida > Pinales > Pinaceae > Picea > Picea engelmannii. The sequence continues at coordinate 619,474 of ML782913.1, forward strand.
TCAATATGGGAACCATGTGCATGAAGTATACAAGAATAAAACTCATATATATAGTTATTTTCATGCAAACTATTATCACCATCCCACATAAAATATAGGAGTTCAGAACATCCTAGCACTAAGAGACATTAATATCTTTGATGAAGACCACCTTGAATAGGAAAAAGATCACCTTGCCAAGGTTTTCAAGAGAATAGGTTATATGAATGAGGATATCACTGCTAAAATAAGAAAATCCATGGTTAGGACAAGAGGTGAGCCTCGTTCTAGAGAAACTCAACCGAGTCAGATACCCCACCTTCCCTACATCAAAGGGGTCACCAATAGGGTCACCAAGGTTCTAGTAAAAAAAGATATCATCTCCACTTTTAAACCCCTTGAAACCATTAGATAAAAGATGATATCAGTGAAGGATACCATGGACCCATGTTAGTATAATTGGTCAATAAGGTAGAATGCACTTGTGGCAAAATCTACATCAGGGAAACTAGGTGATCATTTCAAATAAGGATTAAAGAGCATGAAGCTAATATTAAGAATGGGCTCACACACACCTCAACATTAGTCAAGCAATCCAAGACACCAAAATCTTGGCCAAATTGATTCATGGATGAATGTTTAGTTTTTGCGTCTTCTTCTTTGATGTGGATTGTGAATGATAAACTTCTCAGTGGAATAACAGTCCCTTGGTGAACTCAACTTCTTATTTCAATGACTTCTATGTATGGGTTTTATTGATTATTGTGAAAATTTTGTGGTTTTATCTTCTGTCACTTATCCCTTTAGTCATCAGTCTGTGCCTGAGCAGTTGGCCAGGAGCCGAATCGATGGTCTTCACTTTAGTGTTTAAAGACCTATAGATTCAAATGCCCTGCTTTTCTGTGCATGGATGATGAGTGAAGGATAAGAATCTTCCATGATGTCTATGGACCCCTTACTTGTCTTTTAGTTGATTGATTCATGGCTGAATGTTTAGTTTTTGTGTCTTTTTATTTGATGTGGATTGTGAATGATAAACCTCTCAATGGAATGATAGTCCCTTGGCGAACCGAACTTCTGATTTCAATGACTTCTATGTGTGGGATTTTTTTATTATTGTGAAAAGTTTGTGATTTTATCTTCTGTCACTTATCCCTTTAGTCATCAGTTCGTGCCTGAGCAGTCGGCTAGGAGCCGAATCAACGGTCGTCACTTTGGTTTTTAAAGACCTATAGATTCAAATGCCTTTCTTTTATGTGCATGGATGATGAGTGAAGGATAAGAATCTGCCATGTTTTCTATGGACGCCTTAATTATCTTTTAGTTGATTGATTCATGGCTAAATGACCAGTATTTTCACCTTCTAATGAGAGAGTACCTCTGTGGATTGATTGTTTAAAACTTTGATTTATCTCTGCGTTTTTAATTTCTTGAACTTATGTACATCTCTGGATTTTTTTTGATAAACTTTTCATTGTGGATAGATATTGCGGAGTGATGTCGACACGAGATTATGCAAACATTCCTCGCAAATGCTCTAAGCATTCTCAAGAAGGAAGAAAAATAACTCCTTCTTCAACTGAAACTCCGAGTGAGCACCTACAATCTTGTCAGAGGAGATTTTCAACTGAATCTGTAAATAAATCAACTGCAAAAATTTCTCAAACCAATGTTATGGATGCAACCTTCTTAGATAGGTTGCGCACCAACACTCCTACACCTGAGTATGTAGGGAATAGCTCTGGACCAGAGAATATTTCTGGTAAGTTTCTTAAATTTTGTTTATTTTTGTTGAATTTTGTTGTATTTATATTTATGTGAGGTTAAATCTTGAAGTTACTTTCAAATGTGTGTGTAGGCAATCAATTTAGAGCAAGGGGCGACAATGAGAGTGGTTGTCACGAAGATTCAAATGTCGGTGCAGAGGGTGAAGGTTTATTTAGGAGGTCGTGTTATGAAGAAACAAAAGATTACACGCCAACATCCACCTATCCTTCAGAAGTTGGCGATGAACTTCCCTGGGAAGGGAATACTGAAGCAACGATGCTTGAGTGATGCTCAGGTGTTAAAAAGAGGTTGGAAAATGATTTGGCGGTCTTGGAACTTCCTTTGGAGAGCAAACAAAGTTTGCAAATTGTTTTTCATTCACTGGAAAACTTTATGGATGCATATAAGAAGATGGGGCCAACCACTGACATTTTTGTCGATCTAATGAGGCGACGAAAGTCAAAGGTGATGGGTCCTGATAAATGGGAGACAGTAAAAAATAGAGTTTCAAAAGAAGATATCATCTCCATGTTCAATTTCAAAGAGGGGCCAAAGAGGAAAATGTTGAAGGTGCAATATTTTAAGCACCCCGACTTTGTCGAACATCTGTATAACAAATTTTTGGCCGCATATGGGAAATTACCGTGGAATGATGAGGTTCCACACTATTTTGCAAGACATTTTTTTGCGGAGTTTTTCTTGCACATGCACCAGGATTATACTAGTCTACCATCCAAATATTATGGGACTGGTAAGGATGATCATATGATTGCAAAGGGGCATATTGAAGTGCGGCATTGTCGAGGCCTCCACAACCTTTAGTACCTGGCCCAAAAGGGGCATTTGCATCACTTTCAGAGTTCCATTCTACATTAGAAGTTGGCAAAGAGTCCAGGACTACAATCGGGGAAAATTTAGAAGCTATGTTTTATGGTGTTGATGTTGGCATGAAGCATCAACGAGTAGAAGCCAATTCTTGGGCCACATTTGTTGATAAAATAGATGCAGACTTAGATGTAATGTCAACAGAAGAAGTTTTGGAGTATGCCAAATTTTGTCGGGATGGTTGGAAGAAGGTCATTCAGAATGATGACCCGAATCACAAATTGGTATGTGATTTATTTAGGAAAATTTTGACGCATTTTATGATAGTTTACTTCAAGTTCTAGATTTAGATATCCTTGTCTCTATAGAAATAATTGATTTCTTCTTGCCATTAATTGCAGTTTGGAGATAGGTTAAATGAATCTCCAGTCGACAGGGGACTTGATTCGACAAGTTTGAATTTGGATGGATTGAATCGGGTATGTTTTTTCTAATAGTTGTTCAATCTCCATTCTTTTGAATAAGAGATTAACAACATTTATAATTTTGTATAATTGTGAACACATTGAATCCTAGATTTAGTTCTTAGTTGTGTTGTTCACAACTCTCTATTCCATCTATTCCATCTCCTGGTACTTGGGCTGGCTTGTCTCAATTCTCATTGGTAGTCTTGAAAGTGAACATGAGTATCGGTTTGATGGGTTTCTTGAAAAAAACACCATTTCAATACAATGGATCCTCTTTCATATATAAAACTGTTATCATCAAAATCTTCTAATAGCCTCATTTTTTGTTCCATGCATCGCATCAAATAATATTTCACGTTTTCAGTGTTGTCTACAGGTGCAACCATGGAAAAAACATCTCCTGCAAATAATTGGATATATTGGACAACAATTAATTCATGTTAGATTATCACACAAGTATGTATCTACAAGCTATTTGAAAAAAGTTAAACATAAAAAATTTACCTTCTCTAACAAGATCAGAAACTCTATCGCCATCAACTGACACTATAGTTTCATTTGATTCCATCTCCTCTAACCTTGAAAGTGTAATTTTCCCTTTTACATTAAGTTCAATATGTCTCCAAGATTTAACATATCTTGCATTTTCGTTCTCGTAAATATCTATGGATTCTGAGTCGTCTATGCAAACTAAACAAAAACAAGAGTCATTTTGTCTATCAAATGCAAACCCATTTTGAAAACTTTTTGTTTTAACTGAATGTATTTTTATTGTCCCAGGTATTGTACTGGCGTCATATGAGATTGATCTATTGACATCTGCAATTCCAACATGCCAAAAATACCTGCACAAGACAAGAACTTGTTAACTTGAAATCTCTGAAGAAAATGATTGAAGATTGAATATAAATTTGAACACGTTCAAATTTATGTATCCTGTGTACGCACATGTAACATTTATATATAGACACACCTGTGCACATCCCTTGATGGATTATATTCATGGCTTAGTGCCATGTTGCACCATTGAAAAAATTGTTCAACGGATTCAAATCGATCGGCATGAGGGTTTAGCTGATACCTTTGAAGTGCTCATTTTATACATGCCCCTGCACCGTCGTGCTCTCCTTTTCCATGACTAGTCTCAAAAAAATTCTAACAATGTGTAATATTTAATTTTTTATGAAGACGACATAACCAATAGAATGATCGTGCAGATTTGAACTGACCCACACACCCATCGGACCATATCCAATGTCGATCGAATATGATTTCGTGTTCTTTCAATCAATCATAAAATTTATCAAAACGATGTTGCACATAATGTGTGTCGTGTGTTCGATCATCACTTATATAAAAGTGATATTCTTTAATAACATGTCGATTGTCGTTGGTGCTTTCTATGTTTGGAAGACTCCATTGAGAATGTCTATATAGAACGTGGACAAATATGGTGACTTGATCAGAATGATAATATTCATTATGTATTTCTTTTTGTGCAACGAATGTGTAATTCTTTGCAAAATCAACTACAGACAAAATTGTCCCTGGTGGAAACACTTCACAGGATTGTTTGAATTGTAGATCTTACCATTGAGCTCTATGTGAATGCTTGGTGTATTTATAGATTTCTTCCTCAAACTTCTTCAAAACTCTATCAAACAGATTTTATATACCTTCAAATCAATCCTTTTGGAAATAACATTTGAAGAATGTGGAGTTGTGCTGCTCAAATATTCATATCTCTTCCAATTGAATCTTATATTAGAAAATGATTGATCATTCATATCAACATGATACTTTGAATGAAACAAACTTAGATTTCCACAATGATCACATTTCTTTCCACCAACACATTTTTTTTTGTAAAATAAATCATCATCTTCTCTTTCACATAGAATTTTAGATATAAAAACATGAACTGTGGAAGGAGAAGGTGAACTTCGCTGACGGCAGCCGCACTCCTCAGAGCACACCTGCTCACATAGGATCTTCTTCTTCTAAGCCCGAAGAAATCTAAGGTTCTTCTATTTCCCTATCGGGAATTTTCCTCACCCACAGTACTCCTTAAAGATCTCCCTTAACGGTTGGGAAATCAGAATTCGCGATTTCGTGAATTCTGTGGTCGTGTGCCTTATGCCTCACGATTCCCCGATACACGTGTGGGTTGACTCCTCCACCTTCTATCCTTCTATTGGAATTACGGGTTTCGCTAGATCGCGAAACCGGATGTTGATGAACTTGGGACTTACCCTTTTCCGATCCCCGATACTATGCCACATGTCCTCCACTATAACGCTATAACTGTGTGGCCGTCGTGTTTCGGAGTTTCGAGATTTCTCCCACGATGATTTTCACATCACCACGAGTCCCGATACACCGATCCCCGATATGATATGCCACTTGTCCTCCACTATCTCCCGCTGTGGCCCACACGACTCTCCCATCGGGATATCGCGGATCGCGACTTCTAGTTGCAAGGGTTTATTGCCTCCGAAAACTCCGATGCCCCGAACTCCAACTCTTCGGGATCTCTTGACACGCATCCTCGCTGACGAACAGTTCAAAGCTTGTCGGGATATCGCGGATCGCGATTCCAATGTGCAAGAGTTTCTTTCCTATGGAAACCCCGATTTTCCGATGACTTTAATAACCCGATGACTTGTCCGGGACTTCTCCTCTGTGCACTAGGGCTTAACCCCTGCATAACTCTTGCCGAATCTGATGGGTTACAAAATTTTCATGAATTACCTCCACAGATCTTGACCCTCGCTTCTTCCTCTTTGAGGATTTCTTGACGTGAACCCTTCTGTGCAGTCCTTCAATAGATTTGAAGGCTCTACTCCTCCTGATCTTGTTCTCAACTTATCAAGTCTTCCTGCGAACTTCTCGCATGCACTCCTTGCGGAAAACCTTCAACGACACATCCGTGTTGAATCCTTTTGACTCTGCGCACACCTGCAGCTGCAGTCTTCTAATACTCTTCTCAGAATCTCAACTCTGAGACTTTTATCCTGGCCTGCGCACTCCTTGCATGACACTGTGCCTAACTGCACCTTCCTGGGATGAATGAGAACAAAATTTAACTCCAATTGAGCCCTTCTGTCAACGCACTCCTTGCGGACACTTCAACTGTACTCCTTGCAGGAAGTTTCTGGCTCAAATAGAGAAACAATTGAAACTCATTTACTCACCCTCTCAGACTTCAACTCAACCATGAAATCACATACACAACATATAAAAGCAAATGTATGACAGGAAACAACGTTCATGAGAAAAACGTCAATACACAAAGAAACAACACAAACCATGAATTTGAATCAAAGCTCTTCTATTTATTCAAATGCCTGTACATGGGTGTTCTTCATACAGTTCTCTGCTTTCTCTTCTCTTCCTGCTCTGAATTGATAATATTACAACGTACAAATAAGGGTGTCTATATCCGTTTTCCCTCATGGACTCTAAAATTATCAAATCTACAATTAAAATCCTATCTACCATCATTAAGTCTATTAAATGTCGATTATCTACCTAAGGACGAGAGCTATCCACTCAAGGTTCATTTACAATGTATAAGAGTGACACCTCTTAAATGACTCGTTTAAGACTTTGCGCAATAGTCCCTAGGCATTTTCAAAATTTGTGCTGGCTTTTCCAGCTGGTTTTCGCTTCACGCTGGCTTGCTTGATGTGTTGGTGATGCTCCTGCATCATACTCCTCGGCTTGAAAATTTTCATGGGCTCCTTTCCATGAGCTCCTGCACGGTCTGTCCATGTTTTCGTATTTCTGCTTTGCTCTCCCAGCTGGCATCTTCTACTGGATGATTCTTCCACTTGACCAGATACTCAAAGTATTATTTTCTCCTGGTCTTCTTACCCACTCTCCTGTCCAGTATGCACTCCATCTGCGGCTTCTCTGCTATCGACATCTTCTTCGTCCACTGGATCATTGGTTGCTCAGTTGCAGTCTCTACTTCTCTAGCTCTATATGGGTATAAATATGTGATATTGAATATCGGAGATATTCCGACGCCATCCGGTAGCTCAATCTCATAAGCATTTTCTCTGAATTTTCTCAAGACCTTGCATGGCCTGATTTTTTTCATTTTTAACTTGTTGTATGTTCCTCTCGGGAAAATTTCCTTTGTCAAGTGTGCCAGAACCAGATCACCAAATTCAAACTGAAGTTGTCTCCGATGCTGATCCACTCTGCACTTGTACTCCTGACTTGTCTTCAGCAGTCGCTCCTTCACCCTGCTGTGAAGTTCCCTCATCGCCTCAGCAAACTCTTCTGCACTAGCACTGCTAGTCGCAGTCTATCCTGAATCCCTCAGTTCAGATACTCCTCTTGGTTGTGTGCCATATACAAACTGAAATGGACTTCGACCTATACTCCTGTTCACCGAGTCGTTATATGCGAACTCCGCCTGTGGAAATATGCTATCCCAACTACTATGGTGTTCTGTCACCAAGCTTCTCAACAAGTCTCCCAGACTCCTGTTCACCACCTCTGTTTGTCCATCTGTCTGCAGATGATAAGAAGAACTAAACACTAAGTTAGTTCCTAGCTTCTTCCATAGCGTCCTCCAAAAATGCCCTATGAATTTGGTATCTCTGTCTAAAACTATTCTTTTCGGCAATCCATGAAGTCGAATGACCTCCTTGAAAAAAAGATTTGCGATGTGTGTCGCATCGCTAGTTTTCTGGCATGGAATGAAATGTGCCATTTTATAAAACCTATCCACTACTACAAAGATTGAATCAACACCTCTTTGCGTCATCGGCAACCCCAATACAAAATCCATGCTGATCGCCTCCCATGGCCTCTCTGGTATGGGCAATGGCTGATAAAATCTCGCATTTTGCTTCCTTCCCTTCGAATGCTGGCAAATTCTACATCTGTCAAAAAATATCTTGACTTCTGACCGCATCCCTGGCCAAAAGTAAGACTCACTCAGCTTCACGAATGTTTTATCATGGCCAAAATGTCTTGCTAAGCCCCCACTGTGTTTCTCCTTCAACAGGTTCTCCCTCATGGAGCAATTTGGAATACACAATTGATTGCCTCTGAACAACAATCCCTCTTGGATCATATAATCTATCCATGGGTTTCTATCTCTGAGAACTGGATTCTCAGTTCCTTCATACGCTTCTCCAAAGTCTGCATCTTCTGCATACATGTCCCTGAGATTTTCAAAACCCAATGTTTTAACTCGGAATTCTTGCAGCAACAAACACTTCCTGCTCAAAGCATCAACCACTTTGTTAGTAGTACCCGAAATATGCTTAATCACAAATGTGAAATTTTGCATATACTCTACCCATTCTGCATGTTTCTGATTCAACTTCTCATGTTGAGTCACAAACTGTAATGCATGATTGTCATTGTACAACACAAATTCTTTCGGGATCAAGTAATGCCTCCACTTCTTCACTGCCTGGATAATAGAATAGAATTCTTTATCATACGTGGAGTACTTCAGCTTCGCCTCATCCAGCTTCTCGCTGAAATATGCGATCGGTTTGTCTTCTTGACTCAAGACCTCTCCTATGGCAAACCCACTTACATCACATTTCACCTGAAATGTCTTCTGGAAGTCCGGCAACACCAAAACCGGTTGCTCTGTGATCTTCCGCTTCAACAGATTGAAGCTCTTCTCGGCCTCTATTGTCCAATAGAAAGATTTATGTCGCTTCTTCACTGTATCCATCATTGTTGCGTTGATTCCACTGAAATTCCTGATGAATTTCCAGTAGAAACTAGCCAATCCATGAAAACTTATCACCTCAAAAATATTTCTCGGTGATGGCCAATTCTTAATCACCTCCACGTTATTCGGATCCATCTTCAATTCATTCGCTGAAATAAAAAAACCCAAGTAAATGAGCTTTGTCTTCATAAACGAGGACTTCTTCATGTTGATCAACAACTTCTGTTGTTGTAGCTTCCTCATCACAATGTCCAAATGTTTCAGATGTTCAGCCTCTGATTTACTGTAAATCAGTATATCATCCAGATATACGACGACAAATTTCCCGATGAATTCCATGAGGACTTCATTCTTTAACCTCATAAAATTACTTGGCGCATTCGTCAAGCCAAACGACATGACTAGCCATTCATACAGTCCTTCGTAGGTCTTGAAGGTTGTTTTCCACTCATCGCCTTCTCTCATGCAAATCTGGTGATATCCGCTTTTCAAATCAATCTTTGAAAAGTACTTTGCCCCACTTAGGCAATCCATTAGATCATCCATTGTTGGCAATGGAAATATGTATCTAATGGTTATTTTGTTGATCGTTCTAGAATCGGTGCACATTCTCCATCCTCCATCCTTCTTTGGACTGAGTATCGTTGGAATGGCACACGGACTTAAACTTTCCTTGACCAACCCTTTATCTAATAGTTCTTGTACCTACCTTTTTACCTCTTCGTTCTCCTGCGACGTCAATCTATATGCGGATTTATTCGACAAACTAGCTCCTGGAATGAGGTCAATATGGTGACTCACACTCCTCATCGGTGGCAACGAATGAGGTAATTCGTCCACTATGATGTGAGCGAACTCTTCCAGCAGTTCCTGAATCTCATATGGAAAATCATCCACTCTTGTGATAGTCGGAACAATTCTCGGCTTCCTGACCACAAAGAATTGTGGATCTTCTTTCTTCTCCATCTCTGTAAGAAGCTCCTTCCCACTCATGAGAAGTATTGTGTTGTTCACTTCCGGTTTCACCTCCTTATCCTTTATCGGAAGCAACCTGTATGTTTCCCCATTCTTCTCCAGGGTATATGTGTTCATTCTCCCATCGTGAACCACATTTCTGTCATATTGTCATGGTCTACCAAGCAATAAATGACATACATCCATGGGAATGACATCACAGAGTACCTTATCATTATACTCCCCTATCTTGAATTCAACCAAGCATCGTTTAGTGACACTTACCTGTTGTCCCTTCTGTAGCCATGAAACTTTGTATGGACTCGGGTGATCAGTTGTCTCCAGCTCCAGTTTTTCCACCATCTCGATCGAAACGAGATTATCCGTGCTACCACTCTCAATAATAACCTTGCATACCCAGTCCTTGGTTTTGCAAGCCATTCTAAAAAGTCGGGTCCTTTGAGCTGAGTCCTCCACCTCCTTTCTGGGTGTTAAGAGAACTTTTTTCATCATCAGTGACCTTCCTCCTTCTGTGTCTTCGGCCTCAGCATTCCGCTTCTGCGCTTCGGTGATGTGAGCTTCCCCAATGTCCTTTTTTTCTATGGACACTCAAATGACCTGTGCCCATTCTTCCCACATGTAAAATATGTGATAACTCCACCTCTTCCTCTTCCTCTACCTCTGGTACGAGGAAAAGTATTTCCATTAGCATATCCTACACTCTTCTCTGTATGCTTCCCTCTCTGTTCAATGTGTGGCCCTCGCTATGAGGTCCCACCTCTTTCAACCTTACCCTGAGGTTTCTTCCATTCCTCCTTGGGTTTCTGGTACTTATCCTGGGCAACTGCCTTGCCTCTGGGCTGACTTCTGCCTCGCCCTCGTTGACCTTGCTTACGGCTCAGCTTCTCTTATGCTTTCAACGCCATCTGATAATCATCCTCCACCATCCTGATGGTAACCATGCTTAATTCATCCTGAATGTCGTATCTCATACCATTCAGATATCTAGCAACCTTCCCATCATCGCTCTCCTGATGACCTTCTTTGATGTTCAGTCAATAGAATTCTTCAGTGTATTCCTTCATTGTCATCAGCTTTTGTCTCAGGTTCTACATCCTCCTGAACAGAGTAATTTGATAGTCTCTAGGAATGAACTTCGCTTTCATCTTCACGATCATTCGATCCCAACTCTTGATCTTTTGCTTGCCTTTGCAGCATCTATCTGCTTGAAGCTCGTCCCACCATAATGTTGCATGTCCCTTCAAGCGTGTAACAACATGCCTGACCTTCTTATCTTCTTCGATATATTCATAATCAAATTAGGTATCAAGAGCTCTAATCCAATCTAGTAGCTCTTCCGCATCCAGATTTCCTTCATAGACTGGAATGTACATCTTTGTTTTCGAACTCATTCGGGCAATAGCCTTAATTAATCGCTCATTTGCCACATCTTCGGCTGCAACTTCCTCTTCTTGTTCAGCCTCTACTTCATTATCGGAATAACTGAGATCCCCTGCACTAGCTGTGCATCTTTGAGTTGTCTCCATCTCCTCGAGCCTTGCTTGAAGATCACGCATCTGTCTCTCCATTTCTAGATTTCCTACCGGCCTACCTCTTCTTCGTACCTCTCTCTCTTCTGGATCAGGTGATTGTCTTTCTCTTCTGGGCGGCATGATAAATCCTCTTCTCTGCTATAGAAAGAAAAGAACTTTCCCACTCTGATACCACAACTGATGGCAGTCGCACTCCTTGGAGCACGCCCGCTCACACATGATCTTCTTCTTCTAAGCCTGAAGAACTCTAAGGTTCTTCTATTTCCCTATCGGGAATTTTCCTCACCCACAGTACTCCTTAAAGATCTCCCTTAATGGTCGAGAAATGGAAATTCGTGATTTCGTGAATTCTGTGGTCGCGTGCTTTATGCCTCATGATTCCCTAATATACGTGTGGGTTGACTCCTCCACCTTCTATCCTTCTATCAGAATTTTGGGTTTCGCGGTATCGCGAAACCGAATGTCGATGAACTCGGTACTTACCCTTTCCCGATCCTCGATACTATGCCACCTGTCCTCCACTATAACGCTATAACTGTGTGGCCATCGCATTTCGGAGTTTCGCGATTTCTCCCACGATGATTTTCACGTCACCACAAGTCCCGATACCCTGATCCCCGATATGATTTGCCACCTGTCCTCCACTATCTCCCGTTGTGACCCACACGACTCTCCTATCGGGATATCGCGGATTACGACTTCTAGTTGCAAGGGTTTCTTGCCTCTGGAAACTATGATGCCCTGAACTCCGACTCTTTGGGATCTCTTGACATGCGTCCTCGCTGATGGACGGTTCAAATATTGTCGGGATATCGCGGATCGCGATTCCAATGTGCAAGAGTTTCTTGCCTCCGGAAACCCCGATTTTCCGATGAATTTAATAACCCAATGACTTGTCCGAGACTTCTCCTCTGCACACTAGGGCTTAACCCCTGCGTAACTCCTGTCGAATCTGATGGGTTACGGAATTTTCACGAATTCCCTCCACAGATCTTGACCCTCGCTTCTTCCTCTTTGAGGATTTCTTGACGTGAACCCTTCTGTGCAGTCCTTCAACAGATTTGAAGGCTCTACTCCTCCTGGGCTTGTTCTCGACTTATCATGTCTTCCTGTGAACTTCTCGCACGCACTCCTTGTGGAAAACCTTCAACGACGCATCCGTGTTGAAGCCTTTTGACTCTGCGCACACCTGCAGCAGCAGTCTTCTAATACTCTGCTCAGAATCTCAACTCTGAGACTTTTATCCTGGCCTGTGCACTCCTTGCACGACACTGTTCCTAACTGCACCTTCCTGGGATGAATGAGAACAAAATTTAACTCCAATTGAGCCCTTCTGTCAATGCACTCCTTGCGGACACTTCAACTGCACTCCTTGCAGGAAGTTTCTGGCTCAAATAGAGAAACAATTGAAACTCATTTACTCACCCTCTCGGACTTCAAATCAACCATGAAATCACATACACAACATATAAAAGCAAATGTATGATAGGAAACAACATTCATGAGCAAAGCGTCAATACACAGAGAAACAACACAAACCATGAATTTGAATCAAAGATCTTCTATTTATTCAAATGCTTGTACATGGGTGTTCTTCATATAGTTCTCTGTTTGCTCTTCTCTTCCTGCTCTGAATTGATAATATTACAATGTACAAATGAGGGTGTTTATATCCGTTTTCCCTCCTAGACACTAAAACTATCAAATCTACAATTAAAATCCTATCTACCAGCATTAAGTCTATTAAATGCCGACTATCTACCTAAGGATGAGAGCTATCCGCTCAAGGTCCATTTACAATGTACAAGAGAGCCACCTCTTAAATGACTCCTTTAAGACTTTGCGCAACAGTCCCTAGGCATTTTCAAAATTTGTGTTGGCTTTTCCAACTGGTTTTCGCTTCACGCTCGCTCGCTTGATGTGTTGGTGATGCTCCTGCATCATTGGCCATAAAGTTTTACAAAAATCCAAAAAAGTGTCGTAATACAAGTCAAACTCCACATGATAATGACAACAACCCGTGTCATGGACAATGATGGGTCTAACAAACCATGGTTTTTGTTGCACAAATGTATTGATGGAAATTTTAACTTCTTTGTGCTCTTCTTTGAACTTATTAAACAACTCTATTTGTGTCATTGCCAATATATGTTTTGGATGTTCTTCATATTGATTTCGTGTTATTCTTCGACGCAACACATCCCTTGTATGTGGTGAAACACGATATTCTTCCAACCAACAATTACGGGCCAATTATTTAACATTTTCTGCAAGTCTATCTTTGTAGGGTTATCTAGAAATCACTGTCCAACAAGCCAATTCATCATTTACATCTATTTGGAAACGAATTTTTTTATGTTTGTGCAATGTTTTTCTTGACGTTCCCAAAGTTGTTTCCATGTGTAATGTCAAACGATCTTTTATATTGCTCCCTGAAACAATTGTTGTTTGTAACATTTTATGTGCAACATGGACATCTTCTTTTCGAGATTTTCCAAAATCTTTTAATACACTAGTTATATTGTTAAAGACATTCTATTGCACCTTTGTATCCTTTGTCGACTTTTGAATACCCAATAATGATGTAGCTTCTTTTAAATTTCTTGACTTCAATAGAGAAAGTAAAAGTTGAGCCTGTACTGTTACCGATTCATCTTTGAAATAAGTATTATACATATTCTTAGTTCGATATGTTATAGAATGCTTATCTTTTTCCTTCCCAAATTTGTCAGTATCAACATTTTCTAACATTTCATCATCAATGTTGATAGATTCTCCTGTATATTTCAATTTAAAGTTTATATTAAAAAACATAACCCGAACACAAATTCACTAAGTTATATATACTTGAGTGTTCATCTTGTATTAATCTAAATTTATGTACACATACCTATAGGTGATTCGTCTTTTGATTCAATTTCAGT
>ML782913.1:633702-673013 GCA_009831015.1 Picea engelmannii
ATGTTCAACAAAGACTTCACCTTGAAAAAATGCTCAACATTTATCTTTCAACATATAAATTGTTATTCCAATAAAAACTTGAACAAACATCATTTACCTTATTCAACAAAAACCAAAAAGATGATTCGAAACTTTGTTTAAGTTCTCTAGAAAACCACCATGTATCGATATCGATTCTCCGATTAAGCCTATGGAATAGAGGGAAGAAATAAAGAAAGAAAAGAATACAACTGCAATCAATAATAAAAATGCTTTGAAATCCCTATCCTCGAGCTTATATATGTCTGTTCATCCGATGAATTGTGTTAAATGTGTTCGGCCGAAAGCCTATTTATACAATTTGGCGCGAAAGAAAACGAAACGACGTGTCATTTCATTTTTTCTGACGGACGGAATTCGTTCGATAGTCTTTCGACCGAAAGAATGGTTTTTCGGCCGAAAAACTTGGAAACCGTTCAGTTTTGACGGTTTCCGTTAGATTTTAGTCTTTCGGCCGAAAAAAGGAAATTGGGACTGAAAACTAAAACCAGAGAATTGCCCCAAGCTTAACTGAACTTCGGAGGTTGCGAACTCCTGCAAATACTGAGAATTTGGTTTCAAAAATGACACTAGCATTTTCAAAATTCAATCTACTTTCAATTCCTATAATTTGTTTTCATTTTCTTTATTTTTATCTTATTTTTTTTATTTTTTTTAAAAAATCACTACATAATATTTTCAGCAAACATTATGATTCGGTGAAATGAAATATCAGTATCTCTAAAAATATACTGTTAAAAATTTGGAAAAAAATATATTCATAATCCTTAAACTGTTCTTTTCAAAAGGGTATATTTAGATTTTAGTTTTAAGTAAAAATTAAGATAGATACAACGTGTAGAAAAACATGTGTTTAAAATATGCAACATTTTCAGCTTGGTCAACTTCGAAAAATTCTAGAAATTATAATATTCATCTGTTAGATTCAAAATTATAGTCATAATAAAATAGAGTCTCTGTAAATTGTTGCAGTATATTTCGTTTCTTAAACACATAAGTTTAATAATAGATACATTGTTGTAGAAATAAGTAACTCATTATCATTCATTTCACGTTTAAGGAACATACTGTTAAACGATTGTCAGATTGACATATCAAATCGTGATAAAAAAAAATTGAAAAATAGTCATTGGAAGGCTAACACAATTCTTCACAAGTTTTGTTTTTACTGTAAAGTGAAATTCTAAATAAAAAAAATACTTTTGTATGTTGTAAGTTGAATAACTTGTGAAAATACAGTTTTTTTTTTCTCATAAAACAAGCAAAAGTGTAACCCATCTTCATGATTTCACCCTCCAGCATAAATATATATTTCTAGGGTATTCTGAAAAAACAAAAGGATACAAGTTGTATGACCTTGTTCTTACAAATTATTTTGGTCACCCTGTGATCAACTGACGATATATGTATGACTTACTCCTCTGTTCTTTGAAGTTACTTAAGAAATGAGAATTTCTCCATGAAAACTTGAATCATCTTTCTTTTCTTAAAAACCCTATCAAAGTATATTGTCGCACCTTGATAAATGCTTGGGGTGTGATGATGCTTGATCGTTGCATGTTGCACCAAATTGGACTACAACGTGACTGTAGGTTGCTTTTTCTTAGGGTGCAACGATGCTCAAACAAGGGAAAAAGGTGAAATTCATGAAAGTTCTAGAATGAAATCTTCTAGAAGATGAGGTGGCTTCTGATCGGTTTGGATCTTACTCACTTCTCTGATTTAATGGGATCATCCTAATATCCTCATACATCCCTATTTTACCCTATATAAAGAGGGATCTCTCATCGGAAAAGCTAAGTCTTGCTTACGCCTGAAGAATTATGTTGAAGATTCTACTTGTTATAGCTTTGCTTTAGCTTTCCAAGTTAGGTTGTGAACACTCTTCATCAAAATCATTAGAGAAAAGTTGTTTTTGTTGAAGAAAAGAGCCATTGGAGGAGACCTTGCAACATCAAGGCATAGGTTGTATTCTCCACTTTCATCAATATAATGTAGTAATACATTTTGTTCCTTATAAAGGTGTCTCCATTTTTATTGTATAAATCGTTGATCTTATGCATAGACTTCACTGGAATATACATATTATTGTTCTCTTTCTTTGTTGGTTTGTGATTTTTAACAAGTTCAACATCCCACAAATACAAAGATGGCGCAAAGACGATACTAGTGAGGATCAAACGACGTTTAAATGGTATGTCATTTGTCCCTCTTTGAAGTAGTTTATATTACAATGAAATATAAGGAGAAACTTGTATTCTGTTATGTTTTGTTCTAATTTCTTGTTGAAATTAGGGAGATTAGTTTGTGTCTACACTTACCAATTTTTTTGATAACACATGTTGCAAGAAAATTCATAATCAGCCGTGATGTTCATTTCGTGGAGAATGAAGCATGGGATGGAAGCATAACAAAGACAATAAAAATTATTGACAGGATGGAGCATGATGACATATAACATGAAATGGTTCAAACACCATGCACAGGTAAGTGTAGAGTCCCATCTACATATGGAATTGCAACGAAAATTACCCCACATAATACTCCAATAAGAATAACATGTGTGCAAT
Source organism: Picea engelmannii (assembly GCA_009831015.1). NCBI lineage: Eukaryota > Viridiplantae > Streptophyta > Pinopsida > Pinales > Pinaceae > Picea > Picea engelmannii. The sequence continues at coordinate 636,312 of ML782913.1, forward strand.
CTACACCTAGAGTGCAACAAACACCAACAAGCAGTCCAAGCAGTTGTACATCTCCAGGTCCAACTTTAGCAAGTTTGTTACCAAGAAAGACAAGAATTATGTGAGACATCTATAATGAAGATGCACCAAATTAATTTTTAGTTTTTGCTTTGTTTTCACAAATAGATGATCCATTAACCTTTGAAGAAGTTGGCAAAGAGGATGTATGGTCACAAGCAATGGATGAAGAAATCAGATGCATAGAGAACAATCAAACATGGAATTTGGTTGATGTACCTGAAGACAAGGATGTTATAAGTGTTAGGTGGATTTATAAAACCAAGAAATATGTGGAAGGAAATGTACATAAGTACAAGGCAAGGTTAGTTGCAAGAGGATTTACACAACAACCTGTAATTGATTTCAATGAAACATTTACACGAGTTGCACGCATGGACACAGTTAGAACAGTGTTTTCTATTGTCACACAGTACAAATGGCCAGTTTATCATATGGATGTAAAGTCAACATTCTTGAATGGAAACTTAGAAGAATAAGTATATGTGGAACAACCGTAAGGTTATGAGGTTCCAAGACAAGAAGACAGAGTGTACAGATTGAAGAAATCACTTTATGGATTAAAGCAAGATCTGAGAGCTTGGTACGGTCGCATAGATTCCTATCTCACGCAGAATGGATTTCAGAAAAGTGAAAATGAGCCAACATTGTACATCAAATAAAATAAGCAAGGTAATATGTTAATTGTTTTTTTATAAATTGATGATTTGATATTTACATGAGATTTTGGTATAAAAGAATTCAAGTCAGTCATGAAGGATGAATTTGAAATGACTGATTTGGGACTTATGAAATATTTTCTGGGAATAGAAGTGCACTAGTGCAAAACTGGAATATTTATCTCTCAAGCCAAGTATGTGCATGAAATATTGAAAATATTTAATATGGTGAATTCAAAAGTAGCACCAACACCTGTCATAACATGATTGAAGTTAAGAAAAGAAGATAAAGGGTCCAAGGTGCATCCCACACTATTTAAAAGAATGGTAGGTAGTCTTATGTATCTAACAGTGACAAGACCCAACATTATGTATGGAGTGAGATTAATTTCAAGGTTCATGGAAACTCCAAAAGAATCACATTGGAAGGAAGGAAAGACAATCATGATATATGTAAATAGAACACAAAATTTTGGCATTGAGTACTCCAGTTCATAGGATTTCACACTCACTCAATACATAGATAGTGATTGCGGATGCATCATAGATGACAAAAAAAACACCTCTGGGTACACATTTCATTTTGGAATGGGTATGGTATCATAGGCATCAAGGAAGTAGCCCGTAATGACACTTTCTTCAGTAGAAGCAGAGTACGTCGCAACTACAAGAACAACTTGTCAAGCAGTTTGGATGAGAAGAATCTTAGAATATTTGTTGCAGGAAAAACATGAACCAACAACAATATTTTGTGATAACAATTCAACCATCATGTTATCAAAGAATCATGTGTTTCACAAGAAAACCAAGCATATTGATACAAGGTATCATTTCATAAAATAATTGGTGAATAACAAAGATATTTGTTTAGAGTTTTGTAGGTCAAAAGATAAAGTCACATAAAATTTTACAAAGGATTTAACAAGAGATGCATTTCAACATCTGCACAGTAATCTAGGAGTCTGCACAGTAACAGATCAGTGATAGTAAAATGAAAACTCAATTTTTTTATGTAATTTTCTTTTGAAATCTCACCTACTTATAATTAAAGGGGAGTGTTGGAAATTGTAATTACAAGTTGGTGAGATCTTTACTCCTCTGTCGATCTGTCAGTCAAACAACTTTTCACTCAACCGAAATGTCAATCAGACAGTTTGACAGTCTATAAGTGCAAAGTCGTACGTTTACTCAAAAGTTAGTTGGAAAGGAGGAGAGCTATAAATGGAGTTGATTTATATCTTCTCGAGTTCAATTAAGTGGTTTAAGAGTTAGTCAAATTAATGACAGTATTTAATGTTGGGTCGGTCTTAGCTTTTGAAGGAAGTATCAGTCGTGTCTATATAAGTCTGAGTCATTTAGTTAGTCGATGGTGTTGAAGAGAAACAGTTGATGTGTAGAGAAGAAACAAAGAGGTAGAGAGAACCAACAACAACTGAAGAGTTCACAGAAGAAGTCATTAGAGCCAAAGATCATCTTGTTTTGTATTCTGTAATTGTGTGCAGTGCGGCAAATTTCATTAATATCAAGGATATTGTGTATTGACAAATTTTTGTCTTATTTATGAGTTTATGTGCTAAGCATAGCACTGTATTATTTCGCATTCATAAATCATTTCATTAATGATGTGTATTCATAGTGTGCAACAAACTGAGCAATCTGTGTATTGTGTAGTGGTCTGGAAAACTCGATCACGTAGCATGTTTGGTGTGCAATATTTGAAACTGCATTGCACATAGTAGACTATGCGCAGAGTAGACTATGCACACTATTGATCCAACGGATCTTCCCTTCATGAATATGAGATTTTGTGATGGTGAGACTCCATGGAACTTGAACCTTGTATTCGCTTATACATTGGATTTTTTTTTATAGTACTAGTGCAAGTATATATCCCTTTTCGCCCGTCTTATCATTTTAAGAACACTCCAAGATTTTCTTTCCATCCTTAGTCAACTCGATGAATTTTCAGGAATATTTGTTTTAGCATTTGACATCGTTCTCCACACAAAGCTTAACGTATAATTGAAATCCTCTTCTGCAGAAAATTAATAGGTTAATTCAAAGAGTAAATTAAATGGCTTTTAATCATTGCTCTTATTATTATCTGTCTTATTAGGTTAGTAAGCCCACTCACTCTCGGTATTGTTTGTCCTACTAGGCTAGTCCGCCTACGTTGGCCCTAAGTGGTCCCTGGTCAGCGGTGGTTTTGTCCTTGGCTTCTGTTAATGTCCTCTTTTATCCTAAGAAGTCATTCAACCCGTATGGAGCTTAAAGACTCCTCAAAATTTTATCCTAAAAACCTACCATGAGTCAACGATATCTCCGAAATATGAGATTTGGGAATACCGACCATAAATATGTTGACGAATGTAATATGGGTCATGTTCTTCATATCAAACCTATGTTCTTTATATCATTTTTTTTTTTGGTTAGAGTGTTTGTGACTTCAAGAAATAGCTTTTAAACTTGGCCACACCAACTCTTCTAAACCAATGAGGATAGCTAGAGTTTATAGTGGGTGTATAAAAAATATCAAAATTATTATGATATTTTATAATCTAAAATGTTACCAAGGGATAAAATATATCAATTTTTTTTTTTAAAATCAATTGATCATATGTTTAAATATGTTTAAACGTGATAATACAAGTTCTAAAATTTATATTCTTGAAAGAATCAGATAAGCTACAATAGCTTAGTTTGTAGTGGGTGTATAAAAAATATCAAAATTGTTATGATATTTTATAATCTAAAATGTTACCAATGGATAAAATATATCAAAATTGTTATGATATTTTATAATCTAAAATGTTACCGAGGGATAAAATAAGCACTGATAAAATACAAATAATTATTGTATATATAAATAATTATTGTATATACAAATTAGTTAGTAAAGATCTAAAATGTTACCAAAGGATAAAATAATGATGATTAAAATACAAATAATTATTGTATATATAAATAATTATTGTATATACAAATAAGTTAGTAAAGAAATATATCATTTAGATTCATTTTAACTTGAATTTATTAAGTGTAAAGATTAAACATAATATTTTTGATAAAATGAAAATTAGAAAAATTTGAAATTTAATATGCATATGTGTTATTTTTAACGATAAAAAAATATTTTATTTAAATAATAATATTATTATAAAGTTTAAATAAAAAAAATTGTAGATTTTATTATCATTTATCCCAATCACCTATTATACATCCAATGAACATAAGAACACATAATTATATATATATATATATATATATATATATATATATATATATATATATATATATAAAATCGATCTCAAATTTTATCTTCATGTTTTCTCTTAATCACATATTATAAAATAACTGATCTCAAATTTTCTTCTTCATGTAAGAAGTTGTTTCTCTTGCTTTTGACTAGTTAGAGATTTTATTGGAAATTGTCTATATTTTCTTTTCTAATAGGTGTAATATTTTATTTCATTAAATATCCTACATAGTTATAAAATCTTACTAAAATAAGTGGGAAGTTTTTGAATAAACATCCATTCTTTAACAATTTTTTTAAGAGTTAAAAATAATTGACAAGCAATACATCACTCCATAAGTTTGAAGTTCCAATTGCTCCAATGGAAATAAAAAATTTGACATGTATAAGGTTTATGTTATGGCATGTATGTTCATATAAAATGATTGTTTTGTAGAGCTATCTATATTGTATAACTTATTAGTAATTTATACTTATCTATAATTGGAAATTTATTTTTAAAGTTCATTATAAGAATAAAAGATAATAAAAATGTTTATAACTTTCATTTGTTCATCTATTATAAATATGGCATTAAACATTACAACTATTCTAAATATGTTACATAATACATATTTCCACCCATTCTCAAGCTATTTTTTTTTTCATAATTATTATTATTCTAATTATGTGAAACCTGATTATGTTCAATATTCAACTTTAAATACACATATATATGCCACCCTTTTTTATTATGCAATTTTATAATTATTTTTATTCTCATTATATTAATTGTAATTATGTTTAATATTCTACTTCGAAAACATACTCTGTAACATCAAGGAAGCCCTAAATCAATAAATAAAACTTGATGTTTAAATTAATGGATCCTAAAAAAAAAAAAATCCTTAAAAACACAGATTCCATATAAGATGAATAAAACACTAAAATAAATAAAGAAAACTGGATGTTTGTAACATCTCTCTCTTGCGTGCACTGAGCGATCTTATTCTTTGAGGACACTTGCTTGCAAGTAATCCGGATTATTATACTATTGGTCGTTGATTATGATTATGAGATATTATGGATGTGATTATATGTTATTTTGTTGTATTAACTTAGAAATGTGCTATTGACTCGGTTCTCCTGAGTGTGCAGGATTTGGACTTCGAGGATGTTGAGGCATCAATGAAACCCTTGGACTCAGGATCAAGTCAGGGAGTGGACTATTGGGGTTTGATTGTTCTATATATGACATATGTGCATATGATTAGATGTTATGATTATGGATTTTTTTCTGACATGATTTGTTGATGATGTAGGTTGACGATAGCTTGCCGACTAGACTCACATGTGGATTAGAGGGGCCACACACAACTACCAAAGAAACTGAGGGAGAGGTGTGGAAATTAGTCCTGCCACAACCTACTAGCACTCTCGTCGTGGTTCGAACTGTAGGTTAACGATTACCTAGCTCGAGAAGACCCACAATGTCGTGAGGGTAGACTGCGATAGTCGCTCATGATGATTCTAAGGGGCAAGCAATAAGGCAGGGGCTTTATTCCTTAAAGGCCCTTAGTCTTCCACAATATCACCTGACAGAGTATTGACTCTAGGGGTTTTGATGTCTACCAAGTCAGTCAAGAGGCGAGTGGCACCCTTGGAGCACGTAGTGTGTCTTGAAGGGCACGTCGCACAAGGGAAATAAAATGCAACCCTTGGAGAACCTAGTGCGTCCTGAAGGGCACGTCGCGTTGTTAACTAATAAGTGAATAAACCTAGATTGTCATAGAATGAATGATGTGATGAGAAAGTTTTAAAAATATTTTTTTTCCCTAATAAAAATGTCGCCCAACCTTGAAAATTAAAATCTAGGTCTAAGTGATGCTTGTGGAAAATAATAATAATAATAACAATAATAATAATCATCTTTAAACATGTGACGAGAAGGGGGTAAGCCATTCAATTAATTTATAAAAAACAAATTACTTTGGGGGATAACATAAAAGGAGGTAATTGTTTTGTTACTTATGCTAATTAAAAATTTATTAATTAAAAGAAAAAGGGGGGAAAGGTAATTTCCTACTCTTACTAATTTGAGTTTTAGATAAAAAGGGAAAGAGGAAAATTTAAAAGAAGTAGGAAACTAAGGGAAAAAGGGGGAAACATAAAGAGAAAGGGAAACATAAGGAAAAAATAGAATGACTAACTTAGCAAGGAATATTTCCTTTAAGAACTTTCTAAATTGAACTCAATTAGTAAATTAGTAACAGGGTAAGTCATTAAAATGTGTAAGGGAATATGGGGACACCTAGGAGCAATTATAGGAATGCTTTTAGGTGGGTGAGGGAAATAGGAGTACTTAAATAATTAATGAAATTAATTTCTGGTGCAATGAAGGGGATGGGTGACACATGTACGGGGAAGATTTTTCTGAATTAAATTATTGAACAATAAATTAAATGGGAAATTGGGAAAGAAATGACTCAGAAACTCTATATAAAGGAGGGAGGAGGAGGATAATGGATCTCTATTGTTATGTCTAACGTTATGCTACATAATTTTAGACTTGGATCACTTATCTTGTGGGAGTTGGGATACCCATCTCGGTGAGGAGTGGTAGCTTGGCCTTATGAGGTGAGCTAGGAGCTAGTTGTTCTCTGGTTAGTGTGCATGGCCCCTTTGCGGCTTGGGGGGCTAAGGGGGAATAAGAGTACCCCTATCATTGCCTGGGATGTACCGGTGAAATCACAATGGTCGGCAAGCGGGAGATGCACTGAGCACGCGAGACAACGACTCGGAGCAGGCGACTTGGGCTATGGTACACATGATTTTATTTTTCATGGTAGATTACTATTGGCCTTACTCTTTAATTTTTGTTCTTTAATTGGGTGAAGAAAGTGTTGACTTGGATTTTTAATCGAGGACTTAAATTCCCCATAGCCTTAAGCTTGTTGCTTGACCTGATTCCCTTGGCAATCGATCCCTAAATGCAGTGACTGTCCTATTGATTTTATTCATTTGTTGTGATTTTTACTTCGTCCTCATCCCTAGATCATTAGTCCACGCCTGAGCAGTCGGCCAAGAGCCAGATCAACCATCATCACTTCGGTTTTAATAGACCTATATATCCTAATGTCTTGCTTTTCTGTGCGTGGATGATGAGTGAAGGATAGTTTGCCAGGCTGTCTACCTCTATTGGTTGTTCCTGGTCGAGTGATTATCTGCGCCTTGTTGCGATTGATTACCTCTGCAATTGTTATTCCCTTACTGCAGTGAACCAGTGGTTGTTACTCTTGCGTTTTACATTTAGCTGACAACAATAATACCCCTGTGTTTTTACATTTACCTGATAGCGATAATACCCTTGCGTTTTTACATTTACTTGCTGGCAATAATAATTGGTAATATTGTTTCTGGACAACACTCCTCTATTATTAATTAGCAATAATAATTATTTTTGTTGGATATCGTTTAATAATAGCATCAAACTGCATTGAATGGCTCTGAAATGAAATGTAATTATGAACAGGCAGATAGCATTAAATCTCATTGAATAGCCTTGCCTGATTCTTTGAGGCATATGCACGATGTTTTTCACGTATCTATTTTGAGACATTATATTAGTGATCCTACACATGTTATTGACATGAGTTCCTTGCAGGTATTGGATGAGGGGTCACTCATGGTCGAGTCAATCTGTATGCTGGATCATCACATTCGAGAGCTACGTAGTCGAATAGTAGATCAAGTCAAGGTCTAGTGGGACAACTATAGTCGGCATTCGGTGACCTGAGAGGATGCATATGATATGCACCAACAATTTCCATTTTTGTTTGATAGATAGACTTATGACATTGTGATACAAATTATTTCGGCACTTATATACTATGAAACTTTGTGACGAAGTTTAAACCAAGAGGGGGGTGTATGTAACATCCCTCTCTTGCGCACACTAAGCGAATTTATTCTTTGAGGACACTTGCTTGCAAGTGATCTATATTATTATAATATTGTTCGTTGATTATGATTATGAGGCATTATGGATGTGATTATATGTTATTTTGTTGTATTGACTTAGACAGGTGCTATTGACTCGGTTCTCCTAAGTGTGCAGGATTTGGATCTCGAAGATGCTGAGGCATCGATGAAACCCTTGGACTCCAGATCAAGTCAGGGAGTGGACTACTGGGGTTTGATTTTTCTATATATTACATATGTGCATCTGATTAGATTTTATGATTATGGTTTTTTTCTAACATGATTCGTTGATGATGCAGGCTGATGATAGCTTTCTGACCAGACTCACATGTGGAGTAGAGGGGTCACACATGACTACCAAAGACATTGAGGGAGAGGTGTGGAAAACATCCCTGCCACAACCTACTAGCAGTCCAGTCATGGCTCAAACTGTAGGTTAATGATTACCTAGTTCGAGAAGACCCACAGTGTCATGAGGGAAGACTATGACAGTTGCTCATGATGATTCTAAGGGGCGTGCAATAAGGCAGGGGACTTATTCCTTAGATACCCTTAGTCTTCCACAAGATCATCTAATGGAGTTCTGACTCTAGGGGTTTTGATGTCTACCAAGTCAGTAAAGAGGCGAGTGGCACCCTTGGAGCATGGAGTGCATCTTTAAGGGCACGTCATGCAAGGGAAACATAATGAGGTGAGTGGCACCCTTGGAGCACCTAGTGTGTCCTAAAGGGCACGTCACATTGTTAACTAATAAGTGAATAAACTTAGATTTCCTTAGAACGAATGATGTGATGAGAAAGTTTTAAAACCATTTTTTTTCCCTAATAAAAATGTCGCCCAACCTCGAAAATTAAAATCTAGGTTTAAAAGATGCTTGTGGAAAAAAAATTAAAAATAATAATAATAATAATAATAATAATCTTATAACATAAAAGGAAATAATTGTTTTGTTACTTATGTTAATTAAAAATTTATTAATTAAAAGAAAAAGGGGGAAAAAGGTAATTTCCTACACTTGGTAATTTGATTTTTAGATAAAAAGGGAAAGAGGGAAATTTAAAAGTATTAGGAAACTAAGGGAAAAAATGGGAAACATAAGGAAAAAGTAGAATGACTAATTTAACAAGGAATGTTTCCTTTATTAACTTTCTAAATTGAACTCAACTAGTAAATTAGTAAGGGGGTAAGTCATTAAAATGTCTAAGAGAATATTAGGACACCTAGGAGCCATTCTAGGAATGTTTTTTGGTGGGTGAGGGAAATAGGAGTAATTAAATAATTAATGAAATTAATTTCTTGTGCAATGAAGGGGATGGGTGACACATGTATGGGGAGGATTTTTTTGAATTAAATTATTGAGAAATAAATTAAATGGGAAATTGGGAAAGAAATGTGATGCAGGAGCATCTCTCCACGTCAGCCAGCCAGCCAGCCAGCCATGTCGAGCGCGTGCATTCAAGATGAAGAGAGACGCAGTCCTCATTTGAAATTTGAATTTAATGTAATTAAATGTTTAAGTTGTTGAGCTGGGAAGTCGTGCCTTTGTGCAGACTGTATATAAGAGCGACCATTAATGTTTGGATGGTTGAGATCTAGATCCGATTCTAGACTAGATAGCCCATTCAATGCAATTGAATAGGGTAGGTAGGTTGGAGGGAAGAGCTCGAAGAGCCCCCTCAGGTAAAAGAGATTTTCATATCTCATTTTGGAGTTAGTGAGGATTGAGATGAGTAGAGCTAGAGAGAGCTCGAGAACACCTTGTAATTACATGCATTTGCCATTTTAATACAAAAGAGCAGTTTTTCCTGCATTACTGTGTGTTATGTGGATGTATGTGTGTGTTCTCTATGTATGTTGTAGATGTATGTTATGTTGATACATTCTGCAGGAGTTGTTTGGTTTTAGGCTTGAGAGGTCTTTGAGGTTTCATGTCAGGAGGGCATGACAGACTGTTGCGGTCTCTGAATACCAGTGCACAGAGGTTGCACTTTTGAACACTACGGGTTCAGACAAAGATGTGTTGCGGCACAGGAACTAGAGTCAACAACTCAGGAGAAGACCTCAAGGTTTTTGAATACCTTGGAGGCAAGTTTGTGTATGAGAGACACAGTTGCAGGCAGAATTCTGCTGTGAATTCTGTAAATCTCTGCCAAGTGGGCATTGAGCATATGCACAGTGGTGTTGAGGGAGGAACTCTGTTGTGAGTTCAGACAGAAGCCAGAATCAATGAGGATTCTGAGAAGCTCTGTTAGGTGGGCATTGAGCGGGTGAAAGGAGTGCACGATAGAAGACAGAACTACTGAACGTTCTGTGAAAGGGAAACTCTGCCAGGTGGGCATAGAGATGGTGTGCAGATAGGCACAAGAAGAAGGGAACTCTTTGAGTTCTGGAACTTAGAGGAAGAATCCACTGAGGGATCTTCACTGGGTTACTGAATACCCAGAAGGCTCAGCAAGAAGTTTCTTGAGGCAGAAGGATAGCCAGGAGGGCGTCCATATTCTCCATCTGTGGGAGAAGAAAGATAAAATCCCTTAGGGGTCTGAGTGGTTGAGAAGCTCAGGAGGGACAGTGCTTTTCACACACAGAGTCTGACCGCAAGGAGTGCAGTGGTTGAAGAACTCATTGGAGAGTTCAAAGTTCCCAAAGATTAGGGGGGACAGCATTTTCATACGCGCGACAAAGCTCAGAGTCAGAGAGTCGCAAGAGAATAGAAGAAAGGAGAACAAAGGTTGAGGCCTTTGGAAGACTTGGAAATTTTCCAAGCATCGTAAGAACGCGCAGAAGCTCAGGAGGGAGCTCAGCAACCGTCAGATCGACTGGAGAGAAGAAGATCTGGACCATCGGTTTTCACATCTAGGAAAGAGCATCAGAGGAAGCGCACGGGAAGAAACGATCTGCACCGTCAGATCTAGAGAAAAATCCCGTCAGCGGTCAGATTGGGTGAGAAGCGCACATAGGAGAGGAGATTGTGGATCGTCGGATGTTCACACAGAATCCCGTAAGTCGTTGGATCTGGAGAAGATGATCAAATTTTAGCCTCTAGATTTAGCACGCAGGAGAAAGGATCTGGGCCGCCAGATCTTGAGTAGATATCCGTCAGTCGTCAGATTGACTGGAAGGTGCACGGTGGTTAAACCATCGGGAACAACCAATGTAAAATCCCGACGAGAGGTGTACACATCGGGATAGAATCCATTGGTATATCGGGATTCTCGAGGTGAAGAAAATCGAGACACTTCAAGTCTCGAAACACCGGGAAGATCTGGACCGTCCGTTGGTGGAGACAAGTGGCGGAGATCGAGCGCCCGTCGGTATTTTGGAGCATCAGGATATCAGCATTCCCGTGAACATGATATCGGGAATTTCCATGGGGAATTACCCGGAATAATCTGAGCCATCCGTTTGGGGAGACAGGTGTCAGAGATCCATAGAGAGTCGGGATATTCGGCATCGGGAAATCGGAGTTCCTGAGGTCGAAAGAATTGGGACATCACAAGTCTCAAAATCCCAGAGAAATCGGGACCATCCATTCTGGAAGGGACGTGTGGCAACAATCGAAGCCACTGGGGAAAGGTCGATAGGAAGTCATTGATCGACATTTGGATCATCGGGATATTTGGGGATCCCGGTGAAAAGGTGTTTGTGAATTTTGGAATCGCGAAGTCCGGAACCCCGATGAGTGGGAGGCAGCTGTCAGCATATCAGAGAAGCGGGGAGTGCCATTGTGTGGGCCAGCTGTCAGCATAGCCGAGAATCAAGATTCGAGGAATTGGGAATCCTGTGGACATATGCATTTTGAAATTTGAAACCCCGTATCCCTAATGGGAGACAAGGCTACGGTCTTATGAGTTAGCGGTCATATGGGTCGGGAGCTAGCTAGGAGAGCTAACGCGTAGAGAGCGCGTCGAGATTCGAGGAATCATGAGTCCTGAGGACTATTGCATTTTGGCATTGGAAAGTATGAAACTCCGATGAGGATGCAAGGCTGCGATCTTGTGAGATAGAGGTCACGTGGACCACGAGCTTAGCCTGGAGGGCTAGCAGGAATTAGAGCTCATCGAGACTTTTAAGCCTAAAACCCCGATGAACAGGAACATAAGACTGCGGTCTTATGAGAACTAGTCACATGGACTAGGAGCCTAGCCAGGGAGGGGATAAGGCCGAAAGGAGCTCATCGATGATTGGGGATTGAAGAGTATAGGGACTCTCGATGACGGGGAACACGAAACCCCGAAACCCGATATTACATTCCCTGTGGAGAATTTATCCATGGTCGTTCAGAAGGCCGTGACAGGGTAAAGAAAAGACCCGTGGGTCAATTTTCGAAGGGATTCCATTTGGTAGTCCAAGGAGCTAATTCGGCTCGAAGAGGGGATTAGAACGATCCTGTGAGCAGGAGAGCGCAACGAGGAGGTGGTCATGAGATCACTCACTACGTCAAGTGGTATCAGAGCTTGATTCTTTTCTGTATATCTCAGGCAGGAAGAGGCAGGAAGAGGTAAAGAGGACTCTGATACACATCAAGTGGTATCAGAGCAGGATTATGTTTGTATATTGCAGACAGAGGAGGCAAGAGGAAGACAAAGTGTTGGAGGACTCTGTAAGGAATTGTTTGCAGGTAGGCAGCAGTCCATAGACAGTCAGCGGGACTGTAAGATGAAGCTGGACACACTCAAGATGTAGAGTGACAGCAGCAGATCTGTCAGGGAGGCAGATAGACACAGCAAGACGGCTACTGAAGGCCGTAGGAAGAAGAGAAAAGCAGAAAAGATTGCAGAAATGGATGAAGAGCTTGCTGATATAAGAGCAGAGATAGAAAGGCTAGATTTAAAGATGCGGCAGGATAAGAAGTCGAGATGGGTGTATGAGTGGCCCATGAAGAAGCCAAAGATGAAGTGGCCAGTCAGGGAGCTGATGTTCATAAGACAGCGTAGGTTGTTAAAGGAATGGTTGAGGTATGTTGAAAACTTCAAAGCCACAGAGGAGGAATTGGTTCAGATATGTGAACCAAAAATTTGATAAATTCTCGGTGAAGAGAATGGATTGGGATCGTCTGATGATCTCAAGAACTGCCAGGAGGGAAGAGAAGTAGAAATTCCCATTTGCTAGGAGGGAAACAGATTGAGATCACTGCGGGATCTCACGGACTGTCAGGAGGACAGCGAGGGAATTTTACATTGCCAGTTGGGCAGTGAAAGGAGATCGTTGCGGCATCTCGAAGACTGCTGGGAGGGCAGCGGAAGCATCTCAGACTGCCAGGTGGGCAGAGATGAGAATTCGAGACTGTCTGAAGGTCTCATGGACTCGGAGGTGAGTTCAATTCAGCAAGGATTGTTGATGAAGATGGGATTGGTTGATCTCATAGTCTGCCAGGAGAGCAACGGAATCATCCCATATTTCCAGGTGGGCAGGGATGAGCAGATGAGTTGGAATCAGGCGGAGGAGATGACCGAGCAGATGAGACTATCTGAGGGTCTCATAAATTCAGAAATAGAGTTGGATCAACATGTGCAGCTAACAGAGGAGGAGGAGCTAAGAGATATCTTGATGATTGGGGGAACTGGAGTATTCCTACCATTTTCCCAGGAAGAGGTGGAAGTCTGTGTTGCAGATGATGCAACAATAGCAGTAGAACAGTCAGCAGAGACTGTCAAGGAGGAATTGGAGCAGACTTTGGAAGCTGCCCAAGAAGACGAAGAAGAAAATGAGCATTCGTAGGAATGTCTCAACGTTTTCATCCAGGAAGCTGAAAGAGCTATAGAATTGGAGCTGACAACAAAAGAAGCAGAAGAAGATGACGAGCATTCTGAGGAATGGCTCAGCATTTTCAGCCAAGAAGCTGAAGAGACTGCAACTTGGGAGTTTGCAGCAAAACAAGAAAAAGGAGCAGACAACATTTGCTTTGTTGATCTATGGGAACAGATTGAAGCCTTGGAGGAAAGGGTGAAAGTGCAGGGCGTGCACATCCAACAGGTGAAGTTGGAGACTGATGAAGGAGGCATGCGAGATCATAATGATCTTCTCATGTGCCAAAAAATTTTGCAGCTGAGGAGACTACAAAAGCAAAGCTATCCATGGGAGCAGTTGGATGCAGTGATCAAAGAGATCATGGAGCTGATGATCCGATCAGCAAAAACTGCCAGCGAGGAGAGACTGAGTAGAAGGAGAGCAGCGGTAGCAGCAGAGTAGCAGCAGCAGTAGCAACAAGAAGATGGAGCAGATGGAAAGCTCCAAAGACTTATTTGGGATCCAGGAGGATTCCAACAACTTAGAGGGGAAGCGCATGAGTAGGAGATCATGATTTTGCAGCTGAGGAGTTTGATGCAGGAGCATCTCTCCACGTCCGCTAGCCAGCCAGCCAGCCACGTCGAGCGCATGCATTCAAGATGAAGAGAGGCGCAGTCCTCATTTGAAATTTGAATTTAATGTAATTAAATGTTTAAGTTGTTGAGCTGGGAAGTCGTGCCTTTGTGCAGGCTGTAGATAAGAGTGGCCATTAATGTTTGGATGGTTGAGATCTAGATACGATTCTGGACTAGACAACCCATTCAATGCAATTGAATAGGGTAGGTAGGTTGGAGGAAGAGCTCGAAGAGCCCCCTCAAGTAAAAGAGATTTTCAGATCTCATTTTGGAGTTAGTGAGGATTGAGATGAGTAGAGCCAGAGAGAGCTCGAGAACACCTTGTAATTACATGCATTTGCCATTTTAATACAAAAAAAAAGTTTTTCCTGCATTACTGTGTGTTATGTGGATGTCTGTGTGTGTTCTCTATGTATGTTGTAGATGTATGTTATGTTGATGCATTCTGCAGGAGTTGTTTGGTTTCAGGATTGAGAGGTCTTTGAGGTTTCATGTCAGGAGGACATGACAGAGTGCTATGGTCTCTGAATACCAGTGCACAGAGGTTGCACTTCTGAACACTACGGGTTCAGACAAAGACGTGCTGCGGCACAGGAACTGGAGTCAACAACTCAGGACAAGACCTCAAGGTTGTTGAATACCTTGGAGGAAAGGCTGTGTATGAGAGACACAGTTGCAGACAAAATTCTACTATGAATTATGTTAAGCTCTGCCAAGTGGGCATTGAGCATATGCATAGTGGTGCTGAGGGAGGAACTCTGTTGTGAGTTTAGACAGAAGCCAGAATCACTGATGATTCTGAGAATCTCTACCAGGTGAGCATTGAGTGGGTGCAAGGAATGCACGATAGAAGACAAAAATATTGAACGTTCTGTGAAAGGGAAACTCTACCATGTGGGCATAGAGACGGTGTGCAGATAGGCACATGAAGAAGGGAACTCTTTGAGTTCTGGAACTTAGAGGAAGAATCCACTGAGGGATCTTCGCTGGGTTACTGAATACCCATAAGGCTCAGCAAGAAGTTGCTTGAGGTAGAAGGATAGCCAGGAGGGCGTCCATATTCTCCATCTGTGGGAGAAGAAAGATAAAATCCCTTAGGGGTTTGAGTGGTTGAGAAGTTCAGGAGGGACAATGCCTTTCACGCACAGAGTCGGACTACAAGGAGTGCAGTGGCTGAAGAACTCGTTGGAGAGTTCAAAGTTCCCAAAGCTCAGGGGGGACAGTGTTTTCATACGCACGAAAAAGCTCAGAGTCGAAGAGTCGCAAGAGAAGAGAAGAAAGGAGAACAAAGGTTGAGGCCTTTGGAAGACTTGGAAATTTTCCAAGCATCGGAAGAACGCGTAGAAGATCAGGAGGGAGCTCAGCAGCCGTCAGATTGGCTGGAGAGAAGAAGATCAAGACTGTCAATTTTCACGTCCAGGAAAGAGCACCAGAGGAAGCGCACAGGAAGAAACGATTTGCACCGTCAGATCTGGAGAAAAATCCCGCCAGCCATCAGATTGGGCGAGAAGCGCACAGAGGAGAGGAGATTGTGGACCGTTGGATGTTCACACAGAATCCCGTAAGTCATTGGATCGGGAGAAGATGATCAGATTTTAGCCTCTGGATTAAGCGCGCAGGAGAAAGGAACTGGTCTGCTAGATCTTGAGTAGATATCCCTCAGCTGTCGGATTGACTGGAAGTTGCACTGTGGTTAAACCATCAGGAACAACCAATGTAAAATCCCGATGAGAGGCGTAGCCATTGGGATAGCAGCCATTGGTATATCAGGATTCTCGAGGTGAAGAAAATCGAGACACTTCAAGTCTCGAAACACCGGGAAGATCTGGACCGTCCATTGGTGGACACACGTGGCGGAGATCGAGTGCCCATCGGTACTTTGGTGCATCGAGATATCGGCATTCCTATGAACATGAGATCGAGAATTTCTATGGGGAATTACCCGTAATACTATGAGCTATCCTTTTGGGGAGACAGGTGTCAAAAATCCATAGAGAGTCGGGATATTCTCCATCGGGAAATCAGAGTTCCTGAGGTCGAAAGAATTGGGACATCACAAGTCTCTAAATCTCGGAGAAATCAGGACCATCCATTCTGGAAGGGACGCGTGGAAGCAATCGGAGCCACCGGGGAAAGGTCGACAGGAATTCATTGATCTTCATTTGGTTCATCAGGATATTAGGGATCCCGGTGACAAGGTGTTTGTGCATTTTGGAATTGCGAAGTCTGGAACCCCGATGAGTGGGAGCTAGCTGTCAGCATATCAGAGAAGCGGGGAGCGCCATTGTGTGGGCCAGCTGTCAGCATAACGGAGAATCGGGAATCTTGTGGACATATGCATTTTGACATTTGAAACCCCGTAGCTTCGATGGGAGACAAGGCTGTGGTCTTGTGAGTTAGCGGTCATATGGGCCGGGAGCTAGATAGGAGAGCTAATGCGTAGAGAGTGCGTCGGGATTCGAGGAATCACGAGTCCTGAAGACTATTGCATTTTGGCATTGGAAATTCTGAAACTCCGATGAGGACACAAGGCTGCGGTCTTGTGAGATAGAGGTCACGTGGACCAGGAGCTTAGCGTGGAGGTCTAGTGGGAATTAGAGCTCATCGGGATTTTTAAGCCTAAAACCCCGACGAACAGGAACATAAGACTGCGGTCTTATGAGAACTAGTCACATGGACTAGGATCCTACCCAGGGAGGGGCTAAGGCCGAAAGGAGCTCATCGGTGATCGGGGATTGAAGAGTACAGGGACTCTCGACGATGGGGAACACGAAACCCCGAAACCCGATATTACATTCCCTGTGGAGAATTTGTCCATGGTCGTTTAGAAGGCGGTGACAGGGTGAAGAAAAGATCTGTGGGTCAATTTTCGAAGGGATTCCATTTGGGAGTCCAAGGAGCTAATTCGGTTAGAAGAGGGGATTAGAATGATCCTATGAGAAGGAGAGTGTGATGTGGAGGTGGTCGCGAGTCACTCACTGTGTCAAGACTTGTTATGAGTAATGTTACGCTGGAGAATTTCAGACTTGACTGACTTATCTTGTGGGAGTTGGGATACCCATCTCGGTGAGGAGTGGTAGCTTGGCCTTGTGAGGCGAGATGGGAGCTAGTTGTTCTCTGGTTAGTGTGTGTGGCCCCTTTGCGGCTCGGGGAGGTAATGGGGAAGAAGAGTACCCCTAGCATTGGCTGGGGGGTACCGTTGAAGTCACAACGGTCAACAAGTGGTAGCTACACGGAGCGTGCGAGACAACAACTCGGAGCGAACGACTTGGGCTATGTTACACATGCTTTTATTTTGCATGGTAGATTACTATTGAACTTACGCTTTCATTTATGTACTTTAATTGGGTGAATAAAGTGTTGAATTGGATTTTTAATCGATGACTTAAATTCCCGATAGCCTTAAGGTCGCTACTTGACTTGATTCCCATGGTAATCAATCCCTAAATGCGGTGACTATCCTATTGATTTTATTTATTTGTTGGGAAGAGTTGTGCTTTTTACTTCGTCCTCATCCCTAGATCATCAGTCCACGCTTGAGAAGTCAGTTAGGAGACAGATCGACGTTCATCACTTCGGTGTTAATAGACCTATAGGTCCTAATGCCCTACTTTTTTGTGCATGGATGATGAGCGAAGAATAGTTTGCCCAACTATCTCCTCTGTTGGTTGTTCTTGGTCGAGTGATTATATGCGCCTTGTTGCAATTGATTACCTCTGCGATTGATATTCCCTTCCCGCAACAAACCACTTAAGATCCTTTATGTTGATCCCTTCATTTTAATACCCTTCTTGGCAATTATTTAAGGCTGCATGTTTAGTGCTTCTCCAGGCGAATTTACTATGTGGTTTTTGTTACATCTGATCTGCCATTTACTCTACGGTTTTACTCTTCCTTTGGCCACTCTGGACTACATGTTATTCTTTCATTACTCTGCATTTTTTTTTATTCAATGGAATTTAATCTCTGCAATTCAACACAATTAACCACAATTTTTTTAAACCATGAGTTCTTAATATATTCTTGGATACCTTACACTCCGCATTTTTTTTCTTTTTATCACCTTTAATGGAAAATTCTACCTGGCGGTCTTACCCATACCATTGCAGTGTCAGTGTGAAAGTTATACCCCGCTTACCCACCTTACCCAACAACTTTTCTTAGTGTTTTCAATGTGCATGGTAGCGTTTTCTTTTTCCTGTGTAATGGTTGAGATTTATTATTTTTAGACTGCACCTTTAACATACTTTGGACAATGAATAATGACACCCCTTGAGAAGTCTTGGTACATATCGATTTATCACTTGTAACTCGGAAATTTCATGTGTTAACCCTCTAGGCTTCATGAATTTTGTTGGCGTTTACCACTGCAATATCACTTTACCCACATTTTTACTACTCCGAAATTATTTTATTAATCAAAATGGATTTTGATATTCAGAAGTGGTTTTAGTAGTCGGATGTTATTGAGTCTCCACCGCAATTTCCTTTGCAAATCCTTATGGCTGGATGACGAATTTTTCTGGTGTTTAATATCTTCATCCGCAAAATTTCTCCCTCTACAAATCACTATATTTTGATGGAGACTGTACTCTATGTTTTAATTTAATTGATGGCGAATGCACTCAGTGTTTCAATATAAGTTGATGGCGAATGTACCATGTGATTTTAATGTAATTGGATGGCGAGTTTACCTTGTGCTATTAACCTTCATTTTACATATTTAAACAACGAACTTAACCATTTATTTGAACGCATTTTCTAATGATAACACTCAGTGAGATCATGTCTTAATATGTAATGGATTACCCTTTGTTGTCTGCATTTGTAAATCTGTGAAAGACAACACATTTCTCTTTATGTGCTTGTCTACGTGTTCAACGTTGTTTGAGCAATGAGTAGTTCCTCCTTGGTTGCGTTTTGGTTGAACCTGAAAGCCAGCTAACCAGTGGTTGTTACCCCTGCATTTTACATTTACCTGACAATGATAATAGCCCTGACTTTTTACATTTACCTGACAACGATAATACCCCTACGTTTTTACATTTACCTTCCAGCGATAATAATTGGCAATATTGTTTCTGGACAACATTCATCTATTATTAATCAGCAATAATAATTATTGTTGTTGGATATTGTTTAATAATAGCATCAAACTGCATTGAATGGTTGTGAAATGACATTTCATTATGAACATGCAGATAGCATTAAATCTCATTGAATAGCATTGAGGTGGCAATTATTTATAGGAAACATAATAGCATCAAATTTTCATTTAATATATGGACATGACATTTAATTATAAAAATCAAGATAGCATTAACATGGCATTGAATAGCATCGAATGGCTTTTATTTATAACCACATAACAACATTAAAATGGCATTAAAATTTGCATTGTAATGGTAGTCATTTATAGACAATGAAATAATATCGAATAGTGGAAAATAACATTGAAGTGGCATTAATTATAGACATCTATCTCATTAAGGATTAGCCCTCTTTAGACAACAATGTCAATTATTCTTTAAGTAGAGTGGAGCACCTTTAAAATGTTAAGTAGTTCACTTATTCTAATGCATAGTTTATAATTGTTGATAAGCGTATTTGATTTGGTTAAGTGCCTTTCTTAGTGCACTTTATGATAACATTATGACCTTAGTAGCTTGGTAACAGTTAGTCCTTCACACTTAGACATCTTTCTTATTAGTTAATGGATGGGTTGTTGGCGGAGTCAGGTATTACCTTGAGCTTTTCCTTTTGATTGTCATAATATTGTGTCTTGTCCACCTGTTGCTTTGGGTGTGGATGTAGTCTTATTGTCATTTGTTAGGCTCCTAGTGCGTGGATTTGTCCTGAGTCATTGGTCCAAATAGGTTATGTTGTGCCAAGGTTATCGTCGCACCTATCACCTCGGGACGACATGAGTCCTGATGAGGGCATCATAGCACGCCCTATTGGATAGAGGGAAATGATATCTTGGCTGGAGTCTATACTTCCCGTGTGAGTGTTGTTGATCGTTGTAAGTTGCTTTTAGTGCTTGGGTTGTAACGCCTTCATGCATTTGGTTTGCATGCCTTGAGGTTCTAGTCATTGGTCGTTGAGGCTGTTGTGCCAGGAGGGGGATGGTGTCCCTTAGCTTGTAGGTGTGGTCATGTTTGTGTTGGGAGGGTAATCGTTTATCCTTGTTGTTTATACATGTTTCGCCTAGTTTCTCTTGTGCCAGTGCATGGAGTCATATTTGTCTATTGCCTATTCTGCGAGCGTGGTGCTCACTGTCAGATGTGTTGTTTAGTTGTGATCATTGTTTTCATCCTGTTTAAAAATAAAAATAAAAAAAATCTGCACTTTCTTCTTCACTTGTAGTCATAACAATGGGGTCGTTACATATGGTATCAGAGCAAGTTCAACCCGCGACTTGGGATCACTACGACTTTCGTTGATATGATATTTGATTATAATGTTTCCAATTAAGTTGACTTGTATTTGTGCAGATAATCATGGTTAGAGGATTCCACAGAGACAGACGATGGGGTGCTAGGGGAGGAGGCGCGACGCCTACAGTGGCATCCACGCATGAGGGGTCTAACCCCCAGGGATACAAATAGGTTGTCGGGAAGGAGAAAATAGCCGTGGGTGATGTGGTTGGGTTGATGAGGTCTTTTCAACGCATGTCTAAGGCATTGATTATCCATTTGGGCAGAGATGAGGCCACAACGCCGACACCCCCTGAGGGTCCACCGCGTGATCTGGATGCTACTAGTAGCATTCACCGTGAAATCGAGAAGGTCAAATTTCCTGAGTTCTTTGGTACCCTGGATAACTCATCCACCGAGGGCTGGTTGGGGAATATGGCGATGTGCTTTTCACTTTATGACTATACCTCCACCATGAAGGTCCGCATGGTGGTCTTTCAACTGAAGGGGAGTGCTCTTCTTTGTTATAAGACGTTGCTGCCACAATTAAACATGACCGTTGAAGACGTGTCATGGGAATTGTTCGAGGAACAATTCCGAGAGAGGTACCTATCAAAGGAATTCATTGAACATCAACTCAAGGAGTTCAACGCCTTACGACAGGGTAGCCATACAGTGCCTGAGTACAAAGCCCATTTTATGGAGTTTCTTCGGTATGCTCTACATCTTAATATTCAGAAACTTAAGGTAAACGGGTTCTTGTTCAACCTTAATGTCAGCATACGTGAAAAGGTTAGGATTTTGATGCCTCAAACCTTGCATGATATCGTCCAGAAGGCCCTCATATCAGAGGAGGAGCTTATCAGCGGGGGTTAGAGAAGGACTCCAGCGAGGCTGACAGGGCAGGAGTCATCCGCTGCGCTGCAACATCAGACACCAACCAGAAATATGCCAGGATATCATGGCTTCCATAGGGGATCAACTTTCACTACACCTCGGTGACCAGTGCCTTAGAAGGGAACTCCTTACCGGGGACCACAACATCAACAACAACGTCGACTGCAGCAGTAATTGTTTAGGCTTGATCAGCAGAATAGACTAGGATTCCAGGCCCATGGGCCGTCAAATTCTACTTCAGGTAAAGGGAGTATTGGACTGAAGAAGGGGTGTTGGACATGTGGGGAGCCACACTACCAGCGTGACTTCTCAGTGGAGAGGACTAGAGAATATGGATCAGTCAGACCCACTACCATAAGATATTTGGGCATGGCCCATAGGATTCATGCAGTAGTGAATAATCACCAGGTAGAGCACCAATTGACTGTGATCAAGATGTCAGGTACCCTCTCTGACCAGACCCTTAGTATTTTGATAGATCTTGGTGCTACTGAGAGTTTCATTTCTATTGCAGTGCTAAAAAGGATTGAGGTAAATGCAGTTGAACAGGATGAGTTTATCTTTGTAGAGATGGCTTCGGCAACCAAACAGAAGCTTGGAGGAAAGGTTATGGGTTGTACCCTTAACCTGGGAGATTTTGTCACCAAGGCCAACCTGTACATCACAATCTTAGGATCTTATGACATTGTGATCGGTATGGACTAGTTGGAATCGCATGAGGTGATACTCAATTCTACGACGAAAGAATTGAGCTTGGTCGATGATGAGGGACATAGACGTGTGATTGTAGGTCAGAACTAGGGAGTTTCCCTGAGGTTTATCTCTTCCTTATAGTTACATAAGAGCTTGTGCAAGGGATGTAATCTTCAAGTGATCCTTGCGTTAAATGAAAAAGGAGTAGCAGAAGTTCTAGAACACTTACCGGTGGTGAGAGAGTTTACAAACGTCTTTCCGGAGGAGTTACCTGGGATGTCGCTGGAGAGAGAATTGGAGTTTACTATAGACCTAAAACTGGGGACTGGACCGATAGCTAGAACGCCTGATCAGATGTCGACCCCAGAGTTATAGGAGTTGAGAATGCAACTGAAGGAGTTGTTGGACGTGGGACTTATACTTCCAAGTGTGTCATTGTGAGGCGTGCATGTTATTTTCATATGAAATAAGGATGGGTCATGGAGAATCTGCATTGACTACCATCAATTGAACAAGGCAATGATCAAGAATCAGTATCGATTGCCGAGGATTGATGATCTATTTGATCAAATGAAGGGTAATGCAGTGTTTTCAAAGAGCGATTTGTGATCAGGCTATCACTAGTTACGGATCAAGGAGGATGACATCCCTAAGACCACCTTTAAGACACATTACGAGTTTACTATTTTACCATTTGGACTGACAAATTCCCCAGGGGTATTTATGAGTTTGATGAACGGGGTGTTCCGCAAGGATTTGGAAAAGCTCATCCAAGTATTCATTGATGATATTTTGATTTAATCTCAGATGACGGAGGATCATGAAAATCACGTGCTCTTGGTACTACAGTGTCTATGAGAGCACAAATTGTATGAGAAGTTGTCCAAATGCTCGTTTTATCAATCAAAGATTCACTACTTATGGCATGTCATCTCCAACGAATGTATCGCCATGGATCCAGAAAAGTTCGAGGCTATTATGGATTGGCCTGCATTGACGAATGTCCCGAAAGTGCATAGCTTCATGGGTTTAGTAGGATACTATCGACGATTCATCGAGGGATTTTCGAATATAGGAAATATGATCATGAAATTGCAGAAGAAGAACAAGAATTTTGTTTGGACCGAGAAATGCGCGGAAGCATTTCAAAGGCTCAAGGAGGTGTTGACAATGAAACCGATACTAAAGGTCCCTAACATAGATGCGGACTTCTTGGTATGCACTGATGCATCCAAGGAAGGCTTAGGCGGAGTCCTAATGCAAGACGATTGAGTGATCGCTTACATATCGAGGAAACTGAGAAGGCATGAGGAGAACTATGCGACGCACGATTTGGAGTTGTTAGCCATTATATATGCCTTGAATGTTTGGAAACACTACCTTGTTGGAAAAAAAATTGAACTAAGGATGGACCACTGTGGACTACAACAAATCTTTATACAAAGCGACCTAAACGCACGACAACAACATTGGTCAGAATTACTTAGCAAGTACGACTTCGATATTACTTACATAAAAGGAACCATGAACCGAGTGGTAGATGCATTGAGTCAGAGACCAAACCTCTTGTCAGTGTTGCCTCTTCAAACAAATCTACGTGAAAAGATTCTAACTTTACAATGCGATGATGACTGGTACAAAGAGGTCGAGGATTTTATCAGAAAAAACACAATGATGGTACCAAGATTTCGAGGATTTACGTTTGAAGATGATGGATTATTGAGGTTTAAAAATCAGATTTACATACCATCAAATGACGAGTTGAGGAGTTTGATCTTAATAAAGGCTCACAGAGAATTATACATGGCCCACCCAGGAGTTACGAAGATGAGGGCAGACCTTAAACCCTTATTCTTATGGAAGGGAATGAAGGCATACATAGTTAACTATGTGGCCAGATGTCTAGAATGTCAGCAGGTAAAGGCTGAACATAGACATCCAACAAGATTACTACAACCACGCGGTATTCCAGAATCGAAATGGGAGGTTACTTCGATGGATTTCATTATTGGATTTCCACTAACGGCAATGAGACACAACTTGATTTTTGTGGTAGTCGACACTCTAATGAAGAGTGCTCATTTTATTCTTATGCGTACGATGTATCAGGCACCTGACATAGCTAGATTTTCCATCAGTGAGATTGTGAGGTTGCATGGCATGCCTAAGAGGATTATATCCGATAGAGGATTGGTGTTTACCGGACGATTTTGGACTAGTTTCCAAGAGGCCTTCGAAATCCAACTTAACTTTAGTACTGCATATCACCCGGAGACTGATGGGAAGACCAAACAAACAAACTATATCTTGGAAGACATGTTTTGCATGTACATGATGGACCAACAAAAGTGTTGGGAAGAATTCTTGCCACTGGTATAATTCGCTTATAACAACAGCTACCAAAGCACCATTAAGATGGCACCTTTCGAGTTCCTTGATGGGTGACCATGTCAGACACCTTTGAGTTGGGATCGACCTTAGGATAGGGTCCTGGTGGGACCAGAAGCGATCCAATAAATGAAAGATAAAATGAAAACAATAAGACAAAGGATCAAAGAAGTGCAAGATCGACAGAAGAGTTATGTCGATGCGCACCGTGTCGACCGTAGTTACGAAATTGGCGATCGAGTCTTCTTGCGGGTAAAACCGCATAAGAGTTCGATCAAGTTTGGAAAGGGAGCTAAAATATATCTTAGGTTCGTGGGACCTTTTGATATTATAGAGAGGAAAGGTCCCATGGCCTATAGACTAGCCTTGCCTGATTATTTGAGGCATATGCATGATGTTTTTCACGTATCTATTTTAAGACATTATATTAGTGATCCTACAAATGTTATTGACATGAGTTCCTTGCAGGTATTGGATGAGGGGTCACTCATGGACGAGTCGATCCGCATCCTGAATCATCGCATTCAACAACTACATAGTCGAATAGTAGATCAGGTCAAGGTCCAGTGGGACAACTATAGTTCGCACTCGGTGACCTGGGAGGACGCATATGATATGCACCAACAGTTTCCATTTTTATTTGATAGATAGACTTATGACACTGTGATACAAATTATTTTGG
The DNA here is from genome assembly GCA_009831015.1 of Picea engelmannii. Classification (NCBI taxonomy): domain Eukaryota; kingdom Viridiplantae; phylum Streptophyta; class Pinopsida; order Pinales; family Pinaceae; genus Picea; species Picea engelmannii. The sequence goes on from ML782913.1 coordinate 661,682, forward strand.
CACTTATATACTGTGAAACTTCGAGACGAAGTTTAAAACAAGAGGGGGTGTATGTTACATCCTTCTCTTGCGTGCACTGAGTGAACTTATTTTTTGACGAAACTTGCTTGCAAGTGATCCAGATTATTATACTATTGGTCGTTGATTATGATTATGAGGCATTATGGATGTGATTATATGTTATTTTGTTGTATTGACTTAGATAGGTGCTATTGACTCGGTTCTCTTGAGTGTGTAGGATTTGGACCTCAAGGATGTTGAGGCATCAATGAAACCCTTGGACTCCGGATAAATTCAGGGAGTGGACTATTGGGGATTGATTTTTCTATATATGACATATGTGCATCTGATTATATGTTATGATTATGGATTTTTTTCTGACATAATCCGTTGATGATGTAGGCTGATGATAACTTGTTGACTAGAATCACATGTGGAGTAGAGGGGTCACACACGACTACCAGAGATGTTTAGGGAGAGGTGTCCACAACAGCCCTGCCACAACCTACTAGCACTCCCGTCGTGGCTCAAATTGTAGGTTAATGATTACCTAGTTTGAGAAGACCCATGATGTTGTGAGGGAAGAATGTGATAGTCACTCAAGATGATTCTAAGGGGCGTGCAATAAGGTAGGGGACTTATTCCTTAGAGGCCCTTAGTCTTCCACAAGATCACCTGACAAAGTATTGAGTCTAGGGGTTTTGATGTCTACCAAGTAATTTAAGAGGTGACTGGCACCCTTAGAGCATAGAGTGTGTCCTGAAGGGCACGTTGCGCAAGGGAAATAGAATGAGGCGAGTGGCACCCTTGGAGAACCTAGTGCGTCCTAAATGGCATGTCGTGTTGTTAACTAATAAGTGAATAAACCTAGATGACCTTAGAACAAATGATGTGATGAGAAATTTTTAAAAACATTTTTTTTTCCCTAATAACAATGTCACCCAACCTCGAAAATTAAAATCTAGGTCTAAGTGATTCTTGTGGAAAAAAAATAATAAAAATAATACTAATAATCATCTTTCAACATGTGACAAGAAGGGGGTAATCCATTCAATTAATTTATAAAAATCAAATTACTTTGGGGGATTACTTTTTAACTTAAAAGGAAATAATTGATTTGTTACTTATGTTAATTAAAAATTTATTAATTAAAAGAAAAAGGGGGAAAAGGCAATTTCCTACACTTGCTAATTTGATTTTTAGATAAAAAGGGAAAGAGGGAAATTTAAAAGAATTAGGAAACTAAGGGAAAAAGGGGGAAACATAAGGAAAAAACAGAATGACTAACTTAGCAAGGAATCTTTCCTTTAAGAACTTTCTAAATTCAACTCAACTAGTAAATTAGTAAGGGGGTAAGTCATTAAAATGTGTAAGGGGATGTGGGGACACCTAGGAGTGATTCTAGGAATTCTTTTAGGTGGGTGAGGGAAACAGGAGTAATTAAATAATTAATGAAATTAATTTTTGGTGCAATGAAGGGGATGGGTGACACTTGTACGGGGAGGATTTTTCTGAATTAAATTATTGAACAATAAATTAAATGGGAAATTGGGAAATAAATTACTCATAAACTCTATATAAAGGAGGGAGGAGGAGGATGATGGATCTCTGCTATTATGAGTAATGTTACGTTGCATAATTTCATACTTGACTAACTTATCTTATGGGAGTTCAGATACCCATCTCGGTGAGGAGTGGTAGATTGGCCTTGCGAGGCGAGCTGGGAGCTAGTTGTTCTCTGGTTAGTGTGTGTGGCCCCTTTGTGGCTCAGGCGGCTAAGGGAGAAGAATATTACCCCTAGCATTGGCTGGGAGGTACCGGTGAAGTCACAACGGTCATCGAGTGGGAGTTGCATGGAGAGCGCGGGACAACAACTCGGAGCGGACGACTTGGACTACGGTACACATGCTTTTATTTTGCATGCTAGATTACTATTGAACTTACACTTTCATTTTTGTACTTTAATTGGGTGAAGAAAATGTTGACTTGGATTTTTAATCGAGGGCTTAAATTCCCCATAGCCTTAAGCTCTTTGATTTTCTTAATTCCCTTGGCAATCGATCCCTGAATGCGGTGACTATCCTATTGATTTTATTGATTTGTTGTGAAGAGTTGTGCTTTTTACTTCGTCCTCATCCCTATATCATCAGTCGACTCCTGAGTAGTCGACCAGGATTCGGATCGATGATCGTCACTTCAATGTTAATAGACCTATAGGTCCTAATGCCCTGCTTTTTTGTGCATGGATGATGAGCGAAGGATAGTTTGCTCGACTGCCTACCTCTTTTGGTTGTTCCTAGTTGAGTGATTGTTTGCGCCTTGTTTTGATTGACTACCTCTGCAATTGTTATTCCCTTCCCGCAACGAACCTCTTATGATCCTCTACGTTGATCCCTGCGTTTTAATACCCTTCCTAGAAATTATTTAAGGCTATGTTTTTAATTCTTCTCCTAATGAATTTACTGTGTGGTTTTTTTTACATCTGGTCTTCCATTTACTCTGTAGTTTTACTCTTCCTTTGGCCACTCTGGAATGCGTGTTATTCTTTCATTACTTTTCATTTTATTTTATTCAATTGTATTTGTGCTCTACAATTCAACACACTTAACCACAAATTTTTTAAACCCTGCATTCTTAATACATTCTTGGATAATTTACACTCTGCATTTTTTTTTTCTTTTTATCACCTTTAATGGCAAATTCTACCTAGTGGTCTTACCCATACCACTGTAATGTCAGTGAGAAAGTGATACCTCGCTTACTCTCCTTACCCAACAATTTTTCTTGGTGTTTTCAATGTGCATGGTAGTGTTTTCATTTTCCTGTGTAATGGTTGAGATTTATTATTTTTAGACTGCACCTTTCACATACTTTGGACAACGAATAATGGACCCCCTGCGAAGTCTTGGTACATATCGATTTATCACTTGTAACTCATCAATTTCATGTCTTAACCCTCTACACTTCATGAATTTTGTCGGTGTTTACCACTGCGATTGACCCACTGCAATATCACTTTACCCGTGTTTTTACTACTCCGAAATTATTTTATTAATCAGAAGGGATTTTAATATTTAGAAATGGTTTTAGTAGTCAGATGCTATTGAGTATCCACCACAATTCCCTTTGCAAATCCTTATGGTTGGATGATGAATTTTTTTGGTGTTTAATATCTTCATCCACAAAATGTCTCCCTCTGCAAATCATTGTATTTTGATGGAGACTGTACTCTGTGTTTTAATTTAATTGATGGAGAATGCACTTGGTGTTTAAATATAAGTTGATGGTGAATGTACCATGTGCTTTTAATGTAATTGGACGACGAGTTTATGTTGTGTTATTAACCTTCATTTTACATATATAAACATCGAACTTAACCATTTATTTGAATGCATTTTCTAATGATAACACTCAGCAAGATCATGTCTTGATTTGTAATGGATTGCCCTATGTTGTCTGCATTTGTAAACCTATGAAAGACAACACATTTCTCTTTATGTGTTTGTCTGCATGTTCAGTGTTGTTTGAGCAACGAGTATTTCCTCCTTGGTTGCATTTTGGTTGAACTCGAAAGCCAGCGAACCAGTGGTTGTTACCCCTGCATTTTACATTTACCTGAAAGCGATAATACCCCTGTGTTTTTACATTTACCTGATAGTGATACTACCCCTGCGTTTTTACATTTACCTACCAGCGATAATAATTGGCAATATTGTTTCTAGACATCATTCCTCTATTATTAATTAGCAATAATAATTACTGTTGTTGGATATCATTTAATAACAACATCAAACTGCATTGAATGGCTTTGAAATGACATTTAATTATGAACAGGCAGATAGAATTAAATCTCATTGAATAACATCGAGGTGGCAATTATTTATAAGCATAATAGCATCAAATTTTCATTTAATATATGGACATGAAATTTAATTATAAACAACAAGATAACATTAACATGGCATTAAATAACATCGAATGGCTTTTATTTATAACCGCATAACAACATTAAAATGGCATTAAAATTTTCATTGAAATGGCACTCATTTATAGACAATGAAATAACATCGAGTAGTGAAAAATAGCATTGAAGTGGCATTAATTATAGACATTGATCTCATTAAGGATTAGCCATTTTTAGACAACAATGTTGATTATTCTATAAGTAGCATGGAGCACCTTTAAAATGTTAAGTAGTTCACTTATTCTAATGGACAGTTTATAATTGTTGATAAGCATATTTGATTTGGTTAAGTGCCTTTCTTAGTGCGCTTTATGATAACATTATGACGTTAGTATCTTTGTAACATTTTGTCCTTCACAGTTAGACATGTTTCTTATCATTTAATGGATGGGTTGTTGGCGGAGTCCGGTATTAGCTTAATCTTTTCCTTTTGATTGTCACCATCATGTGTCTTGTCAACCTGTTGCTTAGGGTGTGGGTGTAGTCTTCTTGTCATTTTTTAGGCTCCTAGTGAGTGGATTTGTCCTGAGTCCTTGGTCCAGATAGGTTATGTTGCGCTAGGGTTATCACTGCGCATATCACCCCGGGACGACATGAGTCCTGATGAGGGGATCAGGGTGCACCCTATTGGATAGAGGCGAATGATATCTTGGCCAGAGTCTGTGCTTCCCGTGTGAGTGTTGTTGATCGTTATAAGTTTATGTTAGCGCTTGGGTTGTAAAACCTTCATGAGTTTGGTTTGCATGCCTTGAGGCTCTAGTCATTGGTCGTTGAGGTCGTTGTGTCGAGAGGGGGATGTGGTCCCTTAGCTTGTAGGCGTTTTCATGTTTATGTCTGGCGGGTAGTCGTTTCTCCTTGTTGTTTACGCATGTTTCACCCAGTTACTCTTGTGCCAGTGCGTGGAGTCATAGTTGTTTGTTGTCTGTTCTGCGGGCGTGGTGCTCACCGTTATATGTGTTGTTTATTTGTGATCATTGTTTTCATCCGGTTTAAAAAAAAAAAAATGCACTTTCTTCTTCGCTTGTAGTCGTAATGATGGGGTTGTTACAATGTTTAAATTAATGCACCATTAAAAACACATATTCCATATAAGATGAATAAAACATTAAGAAGGAACATGATAGCAGTTTGTATTTTTAACATGGGTAAGAGTCCCACAACTGACATTCTTATTTCAGTTGTATGATATGTGATTTACATACTAAAGCATGAAAAGTCATTTTGTTGCATGATATGTACTTTTTAAAATGTATTTTTTTATTAAAAAAAGAAGAAGAAAACAAAAAAACATCAATGCAGCATGCACAGTACATATATTCCAAAATGCATCATGGATCCCTTGGAATGTGAAATTTTTGTTTTTAATTAAATGTTATATATATAAACTATATACTCATGTAAATGTGATTTTTTTTTGTTGTCTTCAATCATGCACATTGTCGATGTAAAAACTATATACTTTTACATGTTTTATAACTTCAAAATCAACAAAACTATATTCAAAGTAGGCTTCAGGGTTTTGTCATTGCATTGGTATGTGGGAGAATGACAGAGTTAGAGATTTATAATATTATTATTATGTTGGTAGATTTATAATATTATTATTATGTAAATAAATTATTGAAATTTGGTTTGACTCACGCTATTACTATTATTCCAAATTCAAACCAAGATACAATACACCTATATAATTGTATTGTAAGATATAACTTATTCCAAATTTGGAGATAGAGTTTATAAAAAATCTCCAACAAACTTCAACTGACTCTAAAGTAAGCATTAATTCTAACTCTCTTTTTTAATGCTTATTTTACAAATAACAATGCTAAAATCATAAAAAAGTATTTGTCTTCATCAAGATCTTGATCCACTTTTGAATTCTTCTAGACTATGCTTTTTCTCAACCATTCATTTGTGCTCTACCACTTCATCCTTTGAAGATACACTTGCTTCTTACCATTAATGATGTATTTGTAATGATCGATGATTCTTGGCATACTTCAAAAAATAGTCTAGATACTAAAGCATCCTATTGACATATTTCCATCTGTCGAAGAAGGACAACAAGAACCACCAACTTATAATAGATTTCCTTATAATCATACTAGTGATGTATTCTTGTGGCATCAAAGAACATTAAAACCACTAGCTTAAATTATGTAACTCTTTTCTATGAACGTTCTTTCATCATATAATTTTACAAACCATAAATATAACATATGATATTGTAGTATACCTAGGGAAGTAATATGGGGTACCTAGGGAGGTAACCAATGGGGATGTGGTTATGTATTATTAGTGGAAGTCATTTAATATATGAGAATGTGGTCATTCAATGTAAGGTGGACTAGGTCCACTATATTAGTAAAGAAACACGATGATAGTTACATGTAATAAATGTGAGAAGGCTCTCTAGAAAGTTCCTAGAAGATAGAGAGAGCTATATAAAGAACTATAAGCAATGTAATGAAGCATAGTGAAGAATATTTGCATTGTAAAAAACAAGTATTGCTTGAGGAGTGCATTCCTTCCATAAGGAATAATATATGGTATTACCCTACCTCAAGGGTTTTCTTTATTTCTTGTGTTCAGTATTTTAGTGAATAGTTTGGATTATTCTTGTTAATATTGTAGGATTTTTTTGAGATTTATATTTAGATCTATTATGGTACTTAACAAGTGGTATCAAAGCACTTTCCTTGGCCAAAGAAGGGGAGAATTTTTTGTCTCTTTTTGCAGATTTTTTCTAAAGAAAAAAAGAAGAAGAGGGTGGCGCACTTCAAGTTCATATATGAACATTTCTGAGAAGAATTTGGTAAAAAAAAATGCATACTTGAATTCTTCTCGAAAAATTACCCAATTTCAAAAAAACAAATCAGTCGAAATGGAGTCGAGGAAGTAAAGTTATGAGCATTTTAAATTCAACAGTTTTTCAGGGTTTTTCGAGAAAAAGACCTGATTTTCTGTAGTAAGTTATTTTTAACCCTAGTTCTTGTTGAATATTTTTTCCAAGAAAGATTTATTTTACAAGAAAATATGATGGTCCTAGTATTGAAGAATTCTTAAAGTCCCAAAAGTCAAAATGGAAAGAGCAGTGGAAATTTTTTCTACATATTCATTTGAGAGAAGATGCTCATACGTGATGGAATTTTATTATCAATAGAAAAATGATGGCACTCTCCGATGAAGGATATGAAATAGTCATTTTATAAAAATGGTCTCATGTCAAAAGTAAAGAAAGAAACAAAGGTTTATTTTCATGTGACAATTTTATATTACAGGTTCATGGATGCATTCACAAAGAAAATATCATTGTTTATATTGACCCTAGTTACCTGCATAATTTTATCAATCTTAAGTTGGTTAATAGATTACAATTTCCTGCAAAGAATGTTCAAAGCACATATATTGAGGGTGAAAATGTTCAAATTTTTAAGGATTTGAAGATCCCCGTGGACACATATGTGTTGCATTCAAATTTGTATGTTATGGATATGGATGAAGTAGATATTGTTTTGGGATATCCTTGGATAGAATCAGTGGGTACCATTAATATTAATGTGCAAAAGAAGTTTTTGAAGTTGTGGTACAAGAAGAAGAAAATCACCTTGCATGATGTGTCTCTTAGTAAGAAAGATGGGCCCATGGTGGTCAACAAAGAAGTTATTGTAGAGTCTAAAGTTGAATGAGAGGAAGATTCTATAGAAGGAGACGAAACAAAACTACAGGAAGGACATAATCAAGAATCTAAGGAGGTCATTGACTCAAAGACACATAGTGTTGCATATTTGAAGAAAAAAGAACAGATTCCTACAGTTGTTGTATATCTCCATCCACATCATATAGAGAAACAACGATCATCAAGGCAAAGGCGTATGCATCAACACATTTATGCACTAGCAGTTAACTATAAAGAAAACTGATCAAGAGGTGCATGGAGGCCTACTAGCACTACACGAAGACAAAAGGCTAGAGAACTAATCCCATGGCAACACCAACATAATGCAAATCAAGATTAGGGTGGCAAGGCATCAAATGGACATCGTCTTTGAATTCCACTGGGATCGATGGATGGTCGTACTTGGTACTAGTTGGCTACATTTCTTAGTCGGTCATATTGTATGGTTTCTTCTCATGTTTCGAGGACAAAACATGTGAATGGGGATGGAATGTATTATACCTAGGGAGATAATATGGGGTACCTAGGGGGTACCAAATGGGAATGTGATTATGTGTTATTAGTGTAAGTCATTTAATATATGAGAATGTGGCCATTCAATGTAAGGTGGACTAGATCAACTATATTAATAAAGAACTACTATCGTAGTTTGATGTAATAAATGTGAGAAGGCTCTCTAGAAGGTTCCTAGGATATAGAGAGAGTTATATAAAGAAGTGTAAGCAATGTAATGAAGCATAGTGAATAATATTTTCATTGTAACAAACATATATTACTTGAGGAATGCATTCCTTCCATAAGGAATAATATATGGTGTTACCCTACCTCAAGGGTTTTCTCTATTTCTTGTATTCAATATTTTGGTGAATGGTTTGGATTATTCTTGTTGATATTGTGAGTTTATTTTGAGATTTATCTTCATATCTATGCTAGTACTTAACAGATAAAAAATCTCTAAAAACTTAATAGGATAAAACTAATAAACTGGCATGTTGAACCATTGCAGATGTTAAATCAATGGTCCAATATTTCCCAAACACCCCACAATTTGATCACCTTTACCCATTGGATCTGAAAGTGTGTGAACCGACCCTTTCTCATTAGAATAATCAACATCTCGGTGTTGGTGGCTATAGGGAAACCATAAATGATTCAAATCTCACTCATGCAACCAATCTCGCGATACACCCTCAGGTGTCTCCTTTGGAGTGGACATACATGGCTTTGAATCAATATAGTGACAATATTTCCACAAGAATTTGGCCTCATAAATAGCTTTGTACACAAGCAATGGTGATATATTAGCCTCCATGACTCACAATGGAAATATCTCCTAAGTTTTTCCTTCAAATTGGCAACAAATAATATTCTCTCCAATATTTCGACCTTGATCTCCTTCCTATCTTTTTCTTATTTAGGGAGCGACTTTGATGATGGAAAAATAAACACGAGCTTGATCACACTTCTACTACACATAATTTGCAGATGAACAACAATAAAAAAAAATTGCACACAAAAATCTTCCCACACCATAAATCATTCACAAAACAAATAATGTATTCTCACCCATGTATTCACAGCGGAAATTCTATATGCTCACATGCTAACCTATGTACAAAGGATATAAATTTCTAAAATCGGTATGATCATAGTCCCATGAGATAGTTGACATTGAAATGGCTTTGATACCAACTTAGAAAACATATGGCACACAAAACACTCACACTATTATTATTATTGCATATACAAACCCAAATACAATATACATATATAAATGTTGTCACATCCAACTTATTCCAAACTTTGAGATAGAGGTTGAGAAATCTCAACAAAGTGCATCCAACTCTAAAGTAAGCATTAATTCCAACAAAATTGATTCATGGTTATAGAATAGTGGTTATGTTCTGAGTAGTCTAAAGGTTTTAAGTTTTGGTTCTTTCTTGATCATGTTTTTAGGTGGACTTTTTTTCTTCTGAAATTCATCTATAAATTGTTAGAACTATAAGTAGTTGAGTCTGTATAATATACTCATTACAAGGTATATTGTTAGAATCCATTGATATATTAAAAATGTAATTTAGACAACAAAAATGAGTAATTTCACCTAAATTTATATTGTCTGATGATTAAGATGAAATATATCAAAACTTAAAACTTTTAGAGAAGTTATCCTATGTCAAATGCAATGTATGTTTGTCATTAATATATATATATATATATGGTTATAGTGACAATTTAAATGTTTAAATTGATTTCTTTTTATTTGTTTCAAATAAATGTGTTTAAATATGTAATGTTGACACGGCATGTGCCCATTAAAAAAAAGAGTTGGTAACAAAAACTTAATATAATGTTTGTTATATTGATAATTTAAATGTTTATTGATATTTAAACGTTTATATTGATTTCTTTTAATTTTTTTCAAATAAATGTGTTTAAATATGTATATGTAATGTTGACATGGCATGTGCCGATTAAAAAAGAAGAGTAGTAACAAAAAAATTTAATATAATGTTTGTTATAATGAATGTTAGAGATGTTATTTTAATAATAAAATATTTTAGTGATTTGATATGTTGTATATTTTAAAATGGAAATCTTTGAAATGTGTATACATTTAGTAAATTTGATGCGTAGAGAGATAGAAAAATTATTTTAAGTTAAAATATAATTTCGAAAGTTAGATTTGTAAATAATGTATTTTACTTTGCATATTATGATTTTTTTTTTCAATTAGATTTCCATTATTCTCTTAAGGTTTTTAAGGTTTCTAATTAATATTTAGCATTTTCTACATTTTGTGTTTTCAATCTTTTTCATCTAGTTTATGTAATATGAAAAAAAATAAAAAAATAAACATTTATAAATATTTTTTTTAATTGTGTAATTAAACATCTACAAATACTTTAATTAATTTTTCTATTATTTTATTATATAATTTTTAAAATACTTTTTTTCTCTCATAATTTAAGCTATTATATATAAATTTTAAAACAAAATAAATTAAAAATCATAAACAAGAAAAATATGTCTTTGAGAATAGATATCTTTGGCATGTTCCATGAATGGGATGAAGGAATTTAACTATTGCATGTTGTATTTTATTTTTACTAAAATGTATAAAAATAAATAAATTTATTGAGTTTTATATTCTTAATGAGAGCTTTGATGTTATTTCCATCAAAGACTTTTAGAAACCTTCAACCCCAACATTATATTTTGAATTAAATTTTGATTTAAAACTCTTATTAATGTTTTAAACCCTTGATATAGATTTAAAACTTGATTAATAACCTAAAATTTTAATAAAATTATTTATATCTAAACACCATTTCCATTTGCCCAACTTGCCAAAAATATCATATAAATTTATCGATTCACTCTAGGATGAATTATTACCTCATATTATTCCTAATAAAACTATGAAAAAAAAGCATAAACAACATTTCCATTTACCTAACTTGCCAAAAAGTATCACATAAATTCATAAATTCATAGATTCACTCTAGGATGAATTATTACCTCATATTATTCCTAATAAAATTATGAAAAAAACATGGAAAGAAGTAAAACAACAAAATTATTGAAAAGAAACATATGTATGATTTTATATTTATTATATTATAATGTTTAGTCTTAGAAAAAACTTAGATATAATTTGGAGAAAAGATAAAGACTATTTTAAATCA
>ML782913.1:673147-684844 GCA_009831015.1 Picea engelmannii
TATATATATATTTCATTATCTTTTATTACATGGAAAGAAGTACAACAAAATTATTGAAAAGAAACATATATATGGTTTCATATTTATTATATATAATGTTTAGTTTTAGAAAAAACTTAGATATAGTTTGGAGAAAAGATTAAGACTATTTTAGATCAATTATTATGTAATATATATATTTCATTATCTTTTAGTATATTGTTTTAAGTGAAAATATTATTTTTGAAAACATTACTTTATTAATGGTCACCATTTTGATTATATAATATTTTTGAATTGTTATGATTTTACTTGCACTATATTTGTCTACATTTATATTACAGACAATATTAGTTTTGTGGATGATATAATTTGAATGAGTAAATATTTTGGGTTTATTTATGAACAATAAAAATTTTTGAATCGTATGATTTGAATAGAGTATTTTTTAATTTATTGTATTGTTTTGTTTAACCAGGTTTCAATTGGAATGGATTTGTTTGGTTTTTTTTAATCTCAAGTATTTATAGACAAAATTTGTTAAGATGAAAACTTTTTTTTAAAGATTATAAAGAATCTAATATTAAATTTATTTGTTGGAGATAATGTTTCCATTGATGTTTTCTGTTAAGTTTAGAGATTGATTAAAATTTGGTTGGAGGTTGTTGAGATATTCTCTCAAACTCTATGCCCATGTTTGAAATTAGTTGGATTTGACTCCAACTATATATATTTATTATATCAGTAATAGAGATATTATTATTTGTGTGTAATATTGTACCATGTTTGTTTCTCAAATATTATTTTTTTCTAAGTGGGTTATTGCTAGAGCGTGTTTTTGGTGTAAAGTTCTGTGAGAAATATTGATCTGACTGTGGAGGAGACGCCATCACCTGCACTGGCACTAATTTGAGGAAGATGCAAGATACATTGTTTGGGAACTATGGGTCACAATTTCATTCAAGCCATTATAGGAGGTCGATAGTTGGAGGCATGTGTGATGCTGGGGAGGGTTTGTTGTTGACTAGATCGTGATCTCACATGGGCAATTGGCCGAGCCTGTGTTCTATGAGTGATTGATCCAATATTTACATATCCTTAATAACCAAAATATATTATGTTTGTCTGTTGCATGGTAATATTTTGTGAAGTCATCAACATGTGGTGGAGATGTCTATTGTCCTGTTGTGAAAAGTTTGTCGTGAGATTAATAGAGCCGCATGAGAGTGAATTGCAGTTGTCTAGCGTGGAGCAGAAATTCTCAAAAGGGACTGATATCGTGGTAGTTTGTCCATTATGGGGTTATTTCTTTCCTGTGTATTTTCATTTCTTGTTGATGCTGCCTTTGCGCTGCGTGATTGGTGTGCTCCGCTTGTGAGCTGATAATTCATTGTTTCGAGTGTCCAGTTTGAAGACTTTGTGTGTAGATGTTTTATGCATATTGTTAGTGAGTCTATGTGGTGTGATTTTAAGTGAAATGATTTCTTATTTATTTGGGTTTTATATTTGTAGTGTGCTATTGAGAGTGCAAAAATCAAATGATGCATAACCAACTATAGAAGAGGGTAACATAGTTTAAGTTGGTGTGTACAGAAGCTTGCCAGAAGTTGGTCATTGGTTTGGTTATGTTTATATCTGTTATATGCTGATGGGTAGTGTGATCCGAGAACATAAGTTACATGTTATTTTAATTTAACGTCAAGTTGTTTGATCATTTCAGGTTATTTTAATGTTTAACGTCAAGTTGTTTGATCATTTCAGGTTATTTTAATGTAAGTTTTGTTAGCGACCCAAATAAATGAGTTTTTGAGAGCGTTTTTATCTTTTTGTTTCACTCATTTTATTCCAGAAATATTTTAGCTTTGCCCTCATTACCTGCAATACAAACAAAATGATAAACTTCTTTGTAGATTTTTTGAAATATAAAACATTTATATTTGTTTTATTACTTTTCAAAATCTTTTATTATATGTGGGCATACAAGTTAACTAAATGTTTTTGTTCTAAGTCATTCTATGAATCAAAGCTTATTAACTAAATCACTTAAACATGCCACATCCCAAGTCAGAGCCAAATCAACGAGTCAAGGTTATATGTCAAAATCCAAGCCACAAGTCTTACCTACATGTGCTAATTGTGCATGCAACTTCAAAGCTATGAGTCAAGCCACGGGTTAAGATTGAGTAGCCACGAGACAAACCTCATTTCAAGACAAGTCATACTCCATATCAACCTAGCACCGAGCTTCAAAATTTCATTTTGCCTCTGTCAAGTACCTGAGATCGCTGGTCTCTTGCCCCAAGCTAAATCGACATACACATGCCACGCAACATATGTAAGCCACGGGTTATGGAAACCCAATGCGCCAAGTTTCAAATCTATAATTTATCAATGCGCAAATTTGAAGTGGCAATGAGAAAGTTACACATGTGTCGATGGTCAAAATTTGTAAGAAAATCATGCAAAGGTTTGGCAAATACATGCGCAGGTGTCCTGTGGTGAAAATATATGCATTGTTCAAATGTTTGACAGATTGAAAGCATATGGCCTTGAGAAAAGAGCCATGAACAGCTAGATTTTCACCGAGAACGAATCACATCGCCTTAGGGTTTTCAAGGTTTTGAAGGGTCTAGATTCAAGGAATAAGCATTCCACATTTATCAGAAATGATGCAAGAATTTGACGGTGTTTTTAGCTTTACAAAGGGCGCACTTTCATTTATGCTCTTTGTTTTTCCATTGCCTTGTTGCTTGCTCTACTTCTGTGATCATTAAAACCTGAATCTTTGATCCTTATTAACAAAACATGACAACACCTCATTCTTCTCATTGGCAACAATGTTTTCATTGAAGAAAACCTATGACATCAAGTGTTTCATATTTGTGAAAGAGGAAAGGGCTCTTGATCTTCTAAAAAGCAGTTTTCTCTCTTGTTTCATATGGTCATATGGTCGATGAATTGAAAAATACATAAATGAGGAGCTCAGCCTTTTTTACTTATCCATACTTGTTTATGCTTGTTGTTTGAAGATTTTCATATGTTCATAAAGAAGGGATTTCTAGAATGACTTTTGGGCTAATCTTTTCCTTTAATGAAGTCATTCTCCCTCAGGCATGAAGAGAGCATCACAATTGCACAAGTCTAGCAATATTAAGAGATTTTGAATCACGAGCTAGAAAGGTAATGGTTTGGAGGGTATTGGTTAATGCAAACATAGAAGAATTATAATGTATCCTTCCGATGATTAAATCATTGACTGTGACCGAGAGACAAATGTTACAATAACTGCTAAATCTTCTTGTTAGAGATGGTAAAGAAGTAAGAATATAATGCAACATTTAAGCCAAAAGATGTCATGCTATCTTGATGTTTGTCATAGTCTCAGAAAGGGGAAAACATCCAAAATTGGTATTTGCATGACAGAAACTGTTTCAGAGCAGGGTGCTTGGCATTATTCAGAAGAAAGTAACCTTGACCTCATATCCATTTGTCCATCTTTGGCTATTTGATTTATTTTACAGTCAAATATTAATGCTAATTGTTTACTGTTTGTCTACATAAACAATAGATGCAACCAATCTTCCTTGTCTAGATTTTAATCTTTATTTCATTTGAAGCGTTCTGAGGATCGGGAAAGAAGGCAAAGGCTTGTGTATCAATGATCAAATTATGGCTAGATTGAAGACATTGGTAATGAAACCTATGATCCTATTATTGATTCTTGGATGGAAATGCTAAATGGTACGGACATCTGCACTTGCTACTATTCCTTCTAAAGGTACGGGCATGTAATTAAGGAAAACAAACCAGTTTTTGGAATCTCTGAAAGCATAAGGAGAAGTGATCTTTGAGGATGTGCAACCAGTTGTTGTAAATTTGCAGGAAGATTAATAAAATAAACAATGATTTTTTATTTTTAACACCAAAGGTTTTCCTTTTGAATAAAACAGAGTTTTCACCAGTACAGAAGGCACAATTATAACCAATTAGTTGTTGAAAAGAAGAGATTCCATTGGCTAATTAGCAAATCCTAAGGCGAAATAGCTAGTGAAACCACATAGTAAGAATTTTGAAGATTTGAGCTCGAACAGAGCGATTTTTGGGTGATTTAAAGGATAAGAGAGCATCAAAAAGATTAATCACCAAATCATGAAATATTCAGTTTCAAAGATTCGTGGAGATTTTGTAGGTGAATGCTTAATTGGTCAACTAAAGCTTTGTTCACAATTGTTGAAAGTTTTCCAACTACTGAAGACATGTGTCCTTTCCTCCATGACACATCAGAGACATAGCAATGATGAAGACCAGATGTTGAAGATAAACTTGAAGACAGTTCGATTCCTAGGAACAAGTTCTTAGTTATCCTATTCTATTTAGTTTTGTTTTTTGTTTTCTATCCAGATCCAGTTTTCCAGGATCTAAGACTTGTTGTAAAGGCTATAAATGCCTATATTTTTCAGATACCATGGGTTCGACTTTGGATACAGGAACTATACCTTTGTAACAGACTTTTCATATGATAATATAGATGACAAGTTTCTCTCTCTATTAATGTCAGATTTCCACCCTTCTTCTGTACTCTTATTCAAGTTGTTTTAACTACAAAATGACTGTCATCTCATTAGTCAGTTCATAACTTGATTAATAGTTTCTTACATTGTCTATTAAATCCATCATTGTGTATCTGGTTTATAAGCATTGTCTTATTCACCCACTTAAAGCTATTATCTGATTATTGATCCTTGAGGGCATTGGTTTATTTGATTATTCATTTTGACTGTCTAGATACCATATTGTAGTTGAGTTATCCCATTGATCCACACATACAAAAACAAAAAAACAAGTTTACTTTAAGTTACCAAGCATCTTTGACTTACAACCTCAAAGAGTTTCTTGGAGTGATAACAAGGTTAATTTGTTTTAATGTAAGGTTAATTTTTTTGATCACTTCTGAATACATTATGTATCCAGACTACTCTCCTATATAACTGGTGGATAGCTGAAAGAAAAATATCCAACAGATGGAAGCATGTATCGAGACTACTCTCCTATATATCTCGTGGATAGCTGAAAGAAAAATATCCCATAGATGGAAGCATGGATAATCCGACAGATGGAAGCATGTATCCATAGTACTCTCTTATATAATTGGTGGATAGTCGAAAGAAAAATATCCGAAAGATGGAAGCATGTCCATAGGATGATTCAGTACTTGGCAACTTTTCTTGCGGAGGCCCGGATGGGCCGAGTATGTCAATATTGTTGGTCATTGCAATTACATTATGATCATCATGGTCAGAAGTTTTTTTACTTTAAATGGATCAAGTGGGAAGCTCGAAGATGTGGTGAAGAAAGAGCGTAAACTGTGAGATTGCAAAGTGGGTATAAGTGATAATGAAGACCATACAGACATAGAATAAGACAAAGACCAATATTTTAAGCATTAAAGGACAATGTTGAAGTTAACACTTCCATTAATTTTGTGTATTGAGTTTAGAGATTGGTTTGAGTTTGGTTGGAGGTTGTTGAGAAATTTTCTCAACCTCTATATGTATTGTATCTCAATGTATATGTAATAAAAATATTATTATTTGTGTATAATATTGTACCATGTGTACTCCTCATATTTCTTATAAAAATAAATCTAAATAGATAATAATCCAATAAATATAAATAGATACTAATCCCTCCTCAGATTTCTTATAAAAATAAATCTAAATAGATAATAATCCAATAAATATAAATAGATAATAGTATAAACTATAGTAAAAATTATGATTGGCAAAAACACTTTTGAAACCCGAATCTAAATTCAGTATATATGGTCCTTTTAAATCCATTGATCTGTGTCCGTTATCCTAAATAAATTTATAAATATTGGTATACTTAGTGTAAATACCAAGCATATATGGGAGTATGATCAAGAAGCCCGTGACAAATGGTTACTACATTGTTTTTTTAATAAAAGGAATAAGAGAAAATGAAAATGTGAGAGATAAAAATACCAAGAACAAAGTGAATATATATGTATAAATTATACAAAATTTATTTTGGAAACTTTTATGGAAAAATCAACTAGCAATAAATTTATTATTGTTTTAAATTTGTCAAGTTGATTAAGTTGGATACTCAGTTAAGTGAGACTTTATCACTCAACTCTTTACCTATTGCAATTGAACGTTAATAACATTTTAAAGAGTTTCATTAAATCTAATCCAAGGGCTCTAAAACCAAGGACTATCAAAACTTTGTGACTGAAACCACACAGGTTGACCTAACAAGTTTGATTCTTGATGCAGCCCCACTACTCCCCCGTAGGGCTGCGCGACCTCCCACTCAATGGATCTCCGATTCTTGAGTTGAAATACTCTATGGAAATTTAATGGTCCCCCCCGGTATATCTAAACATAGGCCCCCTTGGCTTCTTGGTGCAGGTCTGACAGCAACCCATGACCTTACCTTTCCCTCTGCTGCGAAAACTCAGAGTGTCGATGTTAGCTCCTTTTCAAATAAACCCTCTCTTGATGTGACCATGGGCTATGACCACGTGATTGCGAGCATGACCACAAGCATTTTAGAATCAAATTTCTTTTGACCTCGCAATGCTCCTACAACTTCTACGTGTCCCCTTGATGAAACCATGGTTTGAATTGCGTCCCACCCTCGATATCTTAAACTCCTTGCAACTTATGTCCCCATAATTTGACGGGATCGTTGATATCACTATCTTGACAATAACATCTAAATCGACGATCAAATCTGCACCCTTCGAATCTACGGACCAATTCTGCTTCCTCTGAATCAGTGGTCGAGATCTCTTAGCAATTCCATACTTCAGGAATTTGAAATATCAAACCCATCTTCCTTTTGTATGTCAATCCTCCGAAACTAACGATATATAGAGACCTTTCCTCCCAATCAACGACCCTGCCTTCACTTCAGTTGTTTGACCGTTCAACTCGGATCAACGGTCCAATGACCCTCTTCTCGATCGATGGTCAAGAACCTCCAGGTCTTCGGACTTTTGAGATCTCAAATCTCAAACTTCGCCTTTTCCCAAATGATTTTATTCGAATGATGTGATCCCCTAACGTGTTTCCTCATGATCCAACGATCAAGGATTACTTCGGGACTTTACCCGGAATGCATGGATCTACACCACATCCCTCTTAGATCCATCTGCTACAAATCACTTAGGGGATTTACCTGGAGTTCATGGATTTGTGCCATGTCTCCCTTAGATCTCACGATTTAGATCTTACTTCGGGTCTTCAGGTCTTCACACTTCGGTGATCTCAATTCTCAACTAAAAAACCCAGTTCAATATTCTCAGAGCTTGAGATTTGTTGCCAAGTGTCTCCTCATAGATCGACGACTTATGTCTCTTTCGGTATTCAGGCTTCGGATGTTTCAATGCTTCAACCTCCTCCTTCCTATGGATCTTTCTCCCTATCGTCATGTATCCTCTGGGATCAACGATCCAGACTCGCTATGACCTTTCGACTCTCCACACTTCGGGTGTTTCAAGTTTCAAACTTGTTTCCTCCCGAACTTCACAATATCTTATGGTCAGGATCCTTTCTGATGATCCGATGCTTGATCCTTGCCCCGAAAAAGCTAATGGCTCAGATCTATTTCTGTGATCAAATGACTAAGATTCTACTTCAGGGTTCTGGCTCTTCGAACTTTGGGAACCTCAAAGTTCAACCCCGATAGGTTCTCTCTCCTCTGTGATTCGAAGTGATAAGGCTCTTGCACCTTCCTCTGATTCGACAATTGTCAATCCTCTTCATTGTGATCCAACAATAACAGTCACTCCTCTTTCTGAGCTTCTAATATCTTCCCTCTTGGAAGATTTATGAATCTTCAAAGGTTTCGAATCTTTGTTCTTTCTACGAGTCCAAATCTAGTATCTTATCAACACTCAGGAAAAGTGTTATCTCTTCTCATATTCGGTCCTTAAAAGGATTTTGATCTCTCACACACACCTTGCATTCTTGGGATTTCGATAACTCAAATCGAAGGATTTCTTGGAAATAAATTCTTCTGTCCCACCTGACGTTCCTATGCGTTGGTTCTTCGAAGCTTGGTCGCTCCTTGACATTGTGCACACCTTGCACCTGGTCTAAGTTTCTCTTGTCCTCTCTGAACTTCTCTGAGCCACTCTCAAACTCAATCGACGTGCTTGTTGTGTTCGAGATGCACACCTTGCATATGAGTGTCATAAGAGAAACAATTGAAACTCATCCAGTTTTGTCACGAACTCATGCAATCAATCTCTCGAATAGTCCTGCATGAAAAAAATGAACTAAACTATACATACAGAATATAATATTCATTCAATCACACATGAAATAAACACAGTCCAAGGATTTTGGGACAACTCTGTCTGTTCTATTAATTCATGAAAAACAAATTTCCATAGTGTTTTTTCTACTCAACTCTATTTTACTGATCTCTCTTATCTCTATCTCATTCTCTCTATTCTGTCTATCCGTTACAATACAACAATGAAAAAACTATCTAAGGACTGGCTCCATGAGCTCTCTCATCCTGTCTGAAATCTATCCTATCAAACTTAAAGTTGTTACCTACTTTGTTCTATTACAATAACTACCAGTATTTCCAGATAGAGTCAACACTCCATATCTGCAATCTCTTACAATCCTTCACGAATTTACAAACAAGTTACAATTTTAAAATGTTGTTTACAAAATATCCTAACAACCGATTTATCTCTGAAATAAATGTTTGATTTGAAACTTCGTCCTGCTGAGATGTCATTCGTTCGCCTCCACGTGTGCATTGTTGACTCATACTCCTGCATCATACTCCTCTGGTTAAAAAAATTCATGGACTCCTTTCCATGAGCTCCTGCACTATTTTTCCATGCTTCAAAATATCAGGTTATGTAACCCAACTGGAATCTTCCATTGGATAATATTTCCACTTCACTAAGTATTCGGGATATGTCTTCCTCCTGGTTTTCTTTACATCCCTTTGTTCAATGATTTTATCCATATGAGGTTTTTCTGTTGTGGGCAATTTCTCTTCCCACTGAATTTCTTTCTAATCATCTGATTCTCCTGCCTCATCTCTCCTGTAAGGATACAAGTCTGCAACATTGAATATCGACGATATCCTAACATTGTCTGGCAACTCAATTTCATAAGCATTGGCTGCGAATTTTTTGAGAATCATGCATGGTCCTATATTCTTCATCTTCAATTTGTTATACATTCCCCTTGGAAACCTTTATTTTCTCAAATGAGCTAAAACTTCATCTCCAACTTTGAATTGAAATTCTCTCCTATTTTGATCAACTCTCCTCTTATATTTCTGGTTGTTGTCCTGTAGCTGCTCAGGGACTCTGTCATGGAGCTTATGCATTTATGTTGTGAAATCCTCTACTCCAGCACTTTTGAACTCATCTTGATTCATATCTCTCAACTCTGTAATCCCTCTTGGTTGTATACCATACACAATTTCAAATGGAATTTTTCATGTGCTGCTATTCACTGAATTTTGAATGCAAATTCTGCTTGTGCTAGAATTTGATCCCATTGTCAACCTTTCTTAGTGACTAAAATTCTTAACACTTTTCTGAGACACCTGTTTACTACTTCAATCTGTTCATCTATCTGAGGGTGATATGTTTAACTAAAGTATAAGTTCATCCCCAACCTCTTCCATAGAGTCCTCCAAAAGTGTCGTACAAATTTTTTGTCCTTGTCTAAGACTATGCTCGTCGACAATCCATGTAGTCTCACCACTTCTTTGAAAAACAAATTAGCTATGTGTGTAGCATCATTTGTCTTCTGGCATGGTATGAAATGTGCCATTTTTGAAAATCTATCCACCACAACAAATATGGAATCACTCCCTTTTTGAGTTCTAGGCAATCCCAAAACAAAATCCATATTGATTGCATCCAACAGCCTTTCTGAAATTGGTAATGACCGATACAAACTAGTGTTCTGTTGTCTTCCTTTTTCATATTGAAAAATTATGCATTTGTTCACAAACTGTTTCACCTATGCTCTCATGTTCGGCCAATAGTATGAATTGCTCAAGTGTGCAAATGTCTTATCGTGACCAAAATGTCCAGCTAAACCTCTATTGTGTTTCTCCTTCAATAAACTATCTCTCATTAATCATTTCAGAATGCATAATTGGCTTCCTTTGAACAATAATCTATCCTAGATCAAATATTCAGTCCATGGGCTTATGTCTCCCAATAAAGGATTCTTGCATGCCTCATAAGCCTCCTTAAAATCTGCATCTTCTTTATACATCTCTTTGAGGTGTTGAAACCCTAAGGTATCCACTTGGAATTCCTGTACCATCAAAATCCTCCTCCTCAAAGCATCTGCAACTTTGTTAGCAGTTCCAGCAATGTGCTTAATAACAAAAGTAAAATTTTGCATAAATTCTACCCATTTTGCATGTTTCTGATTCAACTTTTCTTGCCTAGTAATAAATTGCAAAGATTGATTATCACTGTACAAGAAAAATTCTTTGGGAATTAGATAGTGTCTCCGATGTTGGACAACTGAGAGGGGGGGTGAATCAGTTGTTACCGTTCTTAAACAATTATGGTTCTTTTAAACTCTTTGTAGAGACACTGAATGATGATCACAATAATGCAGGGAAATAAACAATGGCACTTTCAACATCATTCACATATATGAGAAACACAGAGACATATATTTCCTAAGGAAACCCATGCAGGCTAAAAACCTCTTTTTCTTTATATGATAAGTAATAGTTACATTCTTTACAATATCATACATATGAGCACCAACTCATAATGAGGCTACAACCTCAATTTTGCAAGCTGCAACTTGCTGAGAGAACCAACTCTTTGTTTTCTCTAGCACCAACTAGAAGGAATCACCAACTCCGTGTGTTCAAGCACCCACTTGAACCTTTGAGGACACCAGTCCTCCCTAGATCCTCTCAACCACCCTGAAATATAAATCTTTGCTACTGAAACTTATTACAGTGATATGATGTTCAACAATGGCTTACCAGACTCATCACTGTTCTGCTGCATTTCGTTGCTCTGTCTGCCTCATTTCCTTTCTGCACACATCACTTGAGTTGTCTGTTCTTCCACTTTTTATTCTCTATGCGCCATTTCCATTCACTCCACAGTTCCCCTTCTTTGTTATTCAACTGCTGCACTCTCTTCCTTCTTCACACATGAATCACCTTCACCAACAACAACCACAGCAAACTCTAATAGCGACAACAACCCCATCTCTTCTCTGTACCCTATATTTATAGCTTTTGTGCACCTTGTGCATACAATGTTCGCAATGCCTCTGCATGCTGACTACATGCCGTTATCCTCCACCTCTCGAGTGCTCTGTCTGATCATCATCATGACTCTTCAGCTTCTCTAGTGGTTCGCCCCGCGTGTCCAGCATCACTGTATGTTATACTGAGATTCCTCAGCCTCTCTAGCAATTTGAGACTCTTCATATTCTTTGTGACAGTCGAACTCACCTTCTCTATTTCAGTTACAGGCCTCAATTCTCATCAGTTGGGCAAATTGTGTTGATGAGAGGAGTAAGTCATTGTTTATTTTAAGTACCTGAATATCCTTTTGACAGCTTGCAAATGACTCTGTTTAGGTGCAGCCTGATATCTTCCTACCATTCCTACAGCATGCATTATGTCTGGGCGAGATGTTGTGATGTACAACAGGCTTCC
>ML782913.1:684894-703230 GCA_009831015.1 Picea engelmannii
AAACCTTTTCAGCATTTCTCTTAAATATTTTCCTTGATAAATGAAGATCCCTTTGGGCCTCTGAGTAATTTGCAGACCAAGGAAAAATGACAGTTCTCCTTTCATAGATATTTCAAATTCAGACTCCATGGCAGAAGCAATCCATTGTACCAGTGAATCCTTATTACATCCAAAGATGATGTCATCTACATAGACCAGTACGATGAGAAAATCATTATCCTCTGTCTTAATATACAGATTGTTGTCAGTTGTTCCTCTCTTGAACCCTTTGTATTTGAGATATGTATCTAGTCTGTGATACCAGGCTCGAGGGGCTTGTTTTAAAACATATAAAGCTTTCTTCAACTTACATACTAAGTCGGGGTTATCAGACAATTTGAAACCCTCTGGTTGTTCCATATAGACTTCTTCACTTAAATCTCCATTGAGAAAGGCTGACTTGACATCCATTTGGTAGACTTTAAACCTTTTATGACAAGCATATGCAAGAAGCATTATGATAGCTTCTAATCTTACTATGGGTGCAAATGTTTCATCAAAATCCAATCCTTCTATCTGAGCATAGCCTTTACAAACTAACCTTGCTTTGTTCCTGATAACTTGTCCTTGCTCATTCAACTTATTCTTAAAGATTCGTTTGGAGCCAATGACGTTTTTACCTTCGGGTCTTTGAACCATCTCCCATGTATTGTTTTTCTGAATCTGATAAAGTTCTTCATTCATTGCTTTAACCCAGTGATCATTTGTGCTGGCTTCATTAAAATTCTTGGGTTCTAGCATGGATATGAGAGCTATATGAGATTGTTCAGTGGTTTTGATTAGCTTTCTCCTGGTTTGTACCCCTTTGTATTTTTCTCCAGTTATCTGACTTGCGGGATGATTCTTTTGAATGATTCTGGAGGAGAAATTTGTAGTTGACTGTTGATTTGAGTCTGTCTGAGTGTCTGAGTATTCATCTGATTCAGAGTCTTTGTTTTCTGATTCTTGGACCTGTTCATCTTCAGCTTTAGTTGTGTCTTCTGTAGAAGTCTCATTACCGTACACCTCTCTTGCTAGGATTCCTTCATCAATTTTTACATCAATACAGTGAACCATTTTATGCAGCCTCTTATTATAGCATCTGTATCCTTTACTGTTTGTAGCATACCCTAAGAAAATACCTTCATCTTCCCTGTCATCATATTTGCCAAAGTTTTCATCATTATTCTTTATGTAGCATTTACTCCCAAAGACTCTGAAGTGTTTGATTGAGGTAGGTCTTCCAAACCATAACTCATAAGGTGTTTTGTCACTTTGTGGTCTGAGGTGAGCTTTGTTAAGCACATGGAATGTTGTGTGTATTGCTTCTACCCAGTAGGTTTGATCAATGTTCTTCTCATTCATCATTGACCTGGCCATTTCCTGCACTGTTCTGTTTTGCCTCTCAACTACTCCATTTTGTTGTGGAGTTCTTGGTATTGTGTATTCTCTCTTTATCCCATGCTCATCGCATAATTACTTGAAGTCTCTTGACATAAACTCTCCTGCCCGGTCTAATCTTACTTCCTTTAACCTCTTCCTTGTTTGAGTCTCAGTTAAAGTTTTAAATATCTTAAACTTCTCAAATGCTTCATCTTTTTCTTTGAGAAAAGAAACCCAAGTAAGTCTAGAGTAATCATCGATAATCATCATGAAGTAGTTTTCTTTTCCTGTGCCTTCCTATCTTGATGGTCCACATAAGTCCATATGAACTAGTTGGAGTGGTTTCTCTATTGAAGTGAAGCTCTTGGACTTAAACTGTGTCATGTTTTTCTTCCCTACCTAATAGGGTTTACACACTGAATCTTGGGGCTTTGATATTCTCGGAAGATCTTTTACTGCCTCGAGGTTTTTGAGTTTGATTAAGTGGTCAAAGTTTAGATGTCCAAGTCTCTTGTGCCATAACCAGCTTTCATCATGTTTGCTTAGATGACATTCTTCTCTATTTTCTTTCAGCACATATACATTATTTTCTATCCTTATGCCTTTGTCCACCACTTGTCCTAAGTTTACAGACTGTATCTTGCAGTCCTTGGACGTGAACAACACCTCGCATCCTCTGTCACACATTTGACTTACACTAAGCAGGTTATGCTTCAGCCCATCCACAAGTAGAACATCTTGGGCTTTTCCTTTTCCATTACTTAAGCTCACCATCCCCTTGCCTTTTATTTTCCCTGGAGCATCATTTTCAAAGGTTACACTTCCTGATTTGCTTTCACTTAGAGATAGAAACTTTCCTTTGTCTCCCGTCATGTGTTTGGAGCATCCACTATCTATATACCAAGGGTTCATTTTTCATTGAGAAGACAATACTAATCCACACTTGTTACTTTCCTTCTTCTTCCAAAACTTGACATTTTCAGCAGGGGATTTTGAATCTGGTTCATAGTTCCTTAACCGACACTCAACAGATTTATGTCCAAAGTTATGACAGGTGTAGCATTCAACCTCATTATTCAATAAGTTAAACTTGTTGTTGCAATGTTGCCTACTTATTGACTGTTGATTATTTCTTGGCCTCCTTAGATGTATGTGTCCAGACTTAATTTGGCAATTTGCATTCCGTGAAGGATTATTGTTACACATCAAATTTACTCAACTGGATAAAGTGTCACATGTTCCTCTCAATTGTCGTAAGTGTCGCATGTTCCTCTCAATTGTCGTAAGTGTTGCATCTTCCTTACAAATTTCGCAAGTGTCGCAAGTTGTTCATAAGTGTCGAAAACATCATTCAAGCATACTACCATAATGACGACACTAAGGAGGCACTTAAAACATCTCATACACTGGGTTTGGAGAAGGAGAACTGGTTAACTGAAGTCAAAAGACTCTTTACACCTGAAAAGAGCTCTAAAACAATAGTTTTGAGGGTGAGCGCTCCCCTATATCATCCTTAGGAGTGATGGCGCCCCCCTACAAGGCTCCAGGGAGCGTTATAACGCTCTCCTACCCTTCTGAAGGAGAGCTACTCACTTTTGGAGCGCTGGCGCTTCCCTCAAGCTTTTCAGGGAGCGCTACAATGCTCTGATACCCCTTTTGCAGGAGCGCTGCCTAATCTGAGGCAGTAGTTGACCCGTTGAGGAGAATAAGGGGAGGATATTTCAAGATTAGAAGGAAGTTTCATTCGAATTCTTGGTTTCATCATGAGATCCCTGATCTAAGGAGGAGGTTCCCAACTTGTTCTAAAGATAACTCAAGAGGTTAAGCTCCTCTTAACCTATATAAGCAAGCTCTATGATGGTGGAAAAAGGGGGGAAGAATTGCTAGCATGAAACCTATGATCTCATAGAAAACACACAGTCAGCCAAAGGAGAGTGATCAGTGAAGTTGTTGCTATCCAGGTTGTGGATCTTTCAGGAAAGGGTTAGACGAAGGGGACTTGATGAAGTTGTCACATTCGCATCTACGATTGTAAGTACTGCTATCATTATTCTCATCAATATGACATGCTTGGCCTGTTTATTTCTAGTTTTTGTCTGATGTTACATGAACTTATCATTGATAGATAGATTTGTTTTCAAGCTAATATCAATAGAGTAGGAAGTGGTCGTATCTTGTTTGTCTACAGGACTCAGCGAGGAGCAAAGGATCGAAGCTCAACTCGGAGCGTGCAGGGACAAACGTCGATAAAGAGGTACTTATATTCTCTTTCCTTCTCACATATTAGTTTGAATAGAGTTGAAAGGAAGTCAGTGTCCACGTTAGTAATTTTCTGTCTTAGAGTTAGGGTCAAGCTCTTTGAGGCAATCTACCTGTCCGCAGGGAGATTTTCCTACAACAGAAACTGGCGACTCCGCTGGGGAGATAGCCTCAAATCGAAATTTCTTGTTTTGATTTCTCCTCATTGACCTATTTCTACCCATTGATTGTTTCAGACCTGGTCCACTCCTCTTTCGATTGGTTTCATGAGCTGATTGGCTCCCTAACCCATCATACTCAGCTTAATTGTCGAAATTGGACTGTAATTTTTTGATATTTTTGAAATTTCTGGGAGTTTTTGAACCTGACGCCCCTGTCCCAGTGTTAACAGAGTGCCAACGCTCCCTAATAGGCTTGCACAGAGTGCTATAATTCTCCTTGCCTTTGACAACAGAGCGCCATCCCTCTTTTGGCCAGCAAACCTTCCAGAATTGCTTTGTCTGGGTTTTGCCTCTGTGTCTCTCCTGCTGGGTGACCCTGTGAGCCAATGCTTCTTCCCTTCTAGCCTTGACATCTGTCTTTTCGAAGAACGAACATATTACTATTTGGATTTTGTAGCCTTCTTCACTATTTTTATTGAGTTTTTCTGTTGTTTGGAGTCCAAGACCTATGCATTGTCGTTCTCTCTG
Source organism: Picea engelmannii (assembly GCA_009831015.1). Classification (NCBI taxonomy): domain Eukaryota; kingdom Viridiplantae; phylum Streptophyta; class Pinopsida; order Pinales; family Pinaceae; genus Picea; species Picea engelmannii. Next base: position 689,244 of record ML782913.1, read on the forward strand.
TTTAACTGAGTAAAAACCATGGTGAAGGTCATCAAAGGCCTACAGATCTCTTCATCTTGATTTTAGTCAAGATCATTGTTCTTCAACTTTTCTTTTTGGGTTTGAAGTTTTCTTTTTCTTTGATTGATTCTTTTCTTTCTCTTTTCATTTTGATTGCAACGAAAGGGTGTATTGTTTGTATGACTTTTGCTTGTGTTAGTTTGATTTTCATTCATACAAGGCGATAATTAGCAAGACGAGCATTGAGTTGAATTAATCATTATTCATATGCAAACAATAAAAGACATATCCATGATTGATTGTGCATGTTAGAAGGCATCTCAAAATTTTAGCATCACATCAAGATTTGATTGGAGAAAACTTGTTTGAGGACACTCCTTATTAATGCTTGTTAGTGAAAAGGATTCTCTCTCTCTCCCTTAGATAGATGTTCATCGAAAAGAAATGAATGCTTATCATTTTTGATGCATTTTTGGGACTGAGTCATAATTCCATTCGTTTCACTTCCATGCACCCCTTTCCGAGTAAAGAACATCTATAAAAATCAACGCTAATTAAAAATTATTTAGAACTTTTTTTTTTCTAGGATCCTCCACCAACAGTAGATTAGGCTTAGTACTTTGGATTAGGCTGTGAGAATAACTCTCCAAAGTTTCCAAAACAAACAGTAGCATCCTGATTTAGGGAGAGTCAAATCCAATCATCGTATAAGTCTGCCTGGGATCCCCCTCTCACACAGGGGTTATGCACGAGGTCGCATTCGGGTGAGCTACGGGGACTAAACCTTCGTGGTTTAACTGATTGTGGTGGTCATATTGTATTATGGGGATCACTTCAAGGTAAATCCACAATTACTGCGTGGAAGCCTTTTAGTTGATTTTGGGCTCGATACCCTGCCCGTACGTTCGGATCGGACTGTCGACTGTTCCCCCCCAAGGGCTGACTGCGAATTGGTAACCTTAGTGGCCATAATATTTAGGGTCTTACACGAGGTGACAGTGACGGGAAGTCTCACTGTACCTGGAGCATACATTGGTCAAACTCACTCGGGCTCCTTGGAGGGTAAATCCACAATTACTGCATGGAAGCTTGCACCAAGGCGTAAGTGCATTAAGCAGGTCTCCATTGTAATTGTTCCGCCCTATCCCTGCCCCTTCTGGAATTGATCACGCAACGTTGGATTTCATCACCAACTAGTACGGTCATAAAAAGAAGGTCTTGTTTGCTTGGTTGTGATTCTTAGATTTCTATTAGCGTATGTTGTTTCTTTTCGGTAGTTGGCCATAGATCTCTTTTGCCGACTCTTTTTCGCCAACATCGACCCTCCACGCCGTTCACGGAGGCCACAGGGACTTCCCCCAAAAAATATGGAAGGAAACACCCCTTTACCCCCTCATTCTACAGAGGAAACTCCTCAACAAAGCGAGGTTCAAAATACTACAACTCCCCAGGAAGAAGTTCCCACTCCTTTGGAGAATTTTCAAATTGTTTCGGAATCTCCGGAAGCTTACCGCATTCTGGAGGGATATGAACGACGTATCCTCCAACTGAATTCCGCTGGAGAATTTTTTGTCATCAACCCTTTTGACATTCCGGTTGGGTCTCCTCAAAACCCTTTAGCCAATGACCCTTTTTGGACTGCAGACAATGTTCTAAGTCCACCACGCTTGGTGCGAGATCTTTATGGAACAGGAGAAGGTGTCGAAGCACCTTTTTCCTACACCGTACCTCCAAATCATTTTACCGGTACCACCACCTTTACAGCCACACCACCCGTTGGTACGAACATACCGTCCGTTGGTCCAAGGTATACTATTCCCCTCCAGACAGCCCATTCTACGATGGTCCCGCACATTTCGACTATCCCCGTCGGTAACACGGTGGTTAATCAAGCTCCGATTGGCACACCTGTAACACCAAGACCTACACTCCCTTTTGGATTCAGGGCACTGAATGCTTCCACTGCCACCACTGCCCAAACTACTACCCAAGTCATACCGGGAAGTTCCATACCCATCCAACAACCCGGAGGGACCGGTCTTGGTGGTCCTAGCTCGCTCGGCGGTGCCGGTCAGTCATTTACGTCTGGTTCTCAAATCCCGGGAACTCTACCTCAAGCTGGGGGGCACCCTCCCACCGGAGGACAAATTCCATTAGGGGGGCACCCTCCCACCGGAGGACAAATTCCATTAGGGGGGCACCCTCATGCTGGGGGCAGCCTCAATCTGGAGTCTACCAACAACCACACGAACAAAATGTACCTACCACACCCAATCTGTGGAACGCCCTTTTTCAAGGAAACCCATAGTTTTTGACAGGACACAATCCTCAGACTCCATAACAACCTCCTTATGGACAAGTGTCAAACCCAACCTACAATCCTCAAAACCCATCCGGTTATCCTCCGCTCACACATGCTTCTCAAAACACCTCAAATCCTACGTACCTTGGTCAAAACCAACCTCACACAAGAGGGCCCACTAGTTACAATTATCCACATAACCCAGTGATTGGCCCCACTGGTGTCCCTCTGCCACACCAACATTACCCACAAATTAACTGACAACTACATTTTCTAGCTACCCTGGATCTTCCAGAATTGTCTCGGTTAACGAATGATCCTATTTATCATTCTCCGGTTTGGCCAGCTATTCCAGCTAAACTTCCTTCTGATATCCCAAAATTTGACGGAAAGTCTGGAGAAGACCCAAACAACCATGTGATGACTTTCCATTTGTGGTGCTCATCCAACTCCCTCATGAATGATTCTATTCGTTTGCCTCTTTTCCAACGAACACTTATGAGTTTCGCAACGAAATGGTATATTGAATTGCCAGGCGCATCTTTTCACGATTTCAACTCCCTCGCCATGTCCTTCCTCATGCACTTTCAACTGCCCATTCAATACGAGACGGGTATCGAACTATTAACCTCCCTTCGTCAGACAACGTCTGTACATATCTCCGATCATATCTATGAATGGAGACGACGACGAATGTTAATCAAAGCGGTCATTCCGGACCAATTGTTAGCGGAATGGTTCACGAAATCATTGTTACGCCATATCACTCGTGATGTTGCCATGGGTGGTGTAGTCCCCGAGGAAGAAGCCATCGCCCGATATTAGTACTTAGACTTAGTCTATTCACAATCCGATACTCTGTACGAGTTGATACCGAATGCCACCCGTGCCACTAACGATCCATCCAAACCATCGTCTGCTTCCCACGTGGATGGAGTTATTGGCTCCGTCAAAACCCAATATACTACCCAGTCGGCTGGAACAATTCAGTGACCCACTTCAAAGGCTCCTCCCAGCTCGACTGCACCCTCTTCCACCCCCCCTCCAACTCAAGTCTCTGATGTGAATGCGGTCCAATCAACCCCTTCACAACAACTTGGGGGCAAGAAGAAAGCGAGAAACAAACCAAAGAAAAACAATAACAATGAACAACCCAAAACCCAACCACAAACCCCTACTGCCGGAAAACAACCACAAAGAAAACCGAAATTCCCATGTCTCATTTGTGGAGACGATCACTACACTCGAGACTGCCCACATCGCGATGAAGTGGCCAAACTTTTCAAGGGAAATTCACAACCTGCTGTACTCACTCAGCCATTTCCACAACAACAATTTTTGGTTGCCCAAACCCCCACGCCAGGGGGCAGTTCCAACCAACCCCATGATGAGGCCTTGACAAGTGCCCACATTTACATGTTTAACGGGGTTAATTTAACCACTCTCTCTATGACATACGACATGCCAGTTAAACCCGATAAACTGAAGATTGTTAATGGTCCTCTACCAGACCCGTTACCATCCTCTGTTAACCCTATGTCTGTTAGCCCTCCATCCGGGCCACTTCATATTGAAAAACCTTCTTTTGACTCTATCTTATGCCCTCCTAAGAGTACCATCCAGAAATCTACTTTTAATCCTAATTCACGGGCTACCCAAAATTACAATATTGTAGAATATTTGGCCCAAGCCCCGTGTGCTATGTCTGCCTTGGAAGTTCTACAACACTGTCCTAGCCAACGTAGAAATCTCTTAGCCTCTATTGGTGCTTTTGATCCTGAGTCATCAAACAACCTCACGTTTAATCTGGATGATCATCAACCGTGACTCTCCCACCAGCTAGCCTTCCAAATCGATGTTGTTGTGCACAATCAACAAATCCACCGAACTATCCTGGATGAGGGAGCCTCTACTTGTGTCATGTCCTTAGCTTGCTGGAAATGCTTAAAATCACCTTCCCTTAACAAATCCGCTACCATGTTACGTGCTTTCGATGGACGAGGTTTTCATCCTCACGGATTATTACAATCCTTAGACGTTCAGTTGGGTGGAAAAACTGTTACCGTTGACGTTGAGGTGGTCGATGCGCCCCTCGATTACAACCTACTACTTGGAAGAAGTTGGTTCTACGCTATGACTGCCATCGCCTCATCGGTGTTCCGATGTGTACAATTCCCCCATCAAGGCAAAATTGTTACCATCGACCAGCTTGATTTTTGTACACACGACGCTCGCATCCCTGCTACCAACAACATTCCTTTTTTGGGATACCATCCAGTTACGTATGAAAGCGTTGGTGTTGGCTTATTAAAAGATTCTAGCCTTATGGGTACTTTCCCTACACCACTTCCACCTACTGCACATCATATTTCGGCCGTCAATATGATTTCGACTATGCCTTACCAATCCTTGGAATCATCTGACCCTTGGATTGTACATAGTCCTTTGGATTTCGATGTGCTCAGTGACACTATGCCACTTAGCCCAGCCGAGGCCGCATACGTAGCTATCCAATCTGCCTCTCCCTCTTCGAACACTTCACATTCATTGACAACCGATGCTTACTCGGTGCCCTCATGGTTAGATTCCCTATCATCTGTCGTCGATTACATCTCCCACATTTTCCCTTCGGACAAATCGATTATGGAAATGCTCATCATTGACGACCTGCCTTGGGACTACAACCATCATCGATCCTCTTTTCTTCCGTCGTTGGAAGAAATTCACCAATACATACGCTCTGTCTTCCCTCCCAATGTTGTCGATGCTCCGCAATCTCCCATCCTCACACAAGATACTCTCTCTGAGGGGAACATGGGTAACATCTCGACTACGATCACGATTGACATTTCAATCAAAGAAGGTGTCGTGGAAAACATTAACCTTGGTGCTAATTGCACACCCGATGAAGTGATTTCTTACACCGCTTTGTTCAAGGAATTCCATGATGTCTTCACATGGAGCTACGAGGAAATGCCAGGGATCGACCCTTCAATCGTCATACACGAAATAAAAACTTACCCTGATGCAAAACCGGTTCGATAGAAACTTCGCCCGGTTCATCCCAAGAAAATCACAGCTATAAAGGCAGAAGTTGAAAAACTTCTCAAATATGGCTTTATCTACCCCGTCCCTTTTATCGAATGGGTATCCAACCTTGTTCTGGTTGCTAAGAAATAAGAGACCATCCGTGTTTGCGTTGACTATCGAGATCTCAACAAATCTTGTCCCAAGGACAACTAACCTATGCCCTTCATCGATCAAATCATCGACAATTGTGCAGGGAGCGTAATCTTCTCTTTCATGGATGGCTTTTCTGGATATAACCAGATTGAAATCTTTCCTGTGGATCAACACAAGACAACCTTCATCTGCCCTTGGGATACTTTCGCCTACCGAAAGCTACCTTTTGGCCTTAAAAATGTTGGGGCTACTTTCCAGAGAGCCATGTCATACGCCTTTCATAACATCAAATATATAGCAGAACCATATCTCGACGATTTACCCGCCCATTCGCTAAATCGATCTGATCACATTGATAATTTACGAGCGATTTTTCTTCGATGTAGGTTATACTGTATTCGTCTGAAGCCACACAAATGCATTTTCGCTGTCGAATCCGGTCGACTCCTCGGTTTCATTGTCTCCAAAGATGGGATTAGGGTGGATCCCTTAAAGATCAAGGCCATCTTAGCCTTACCTCCACCTACCAATTTAACCCAACTCCAGAGTTTGCAAGGCAATGCAAACTTTCTTCATCGTTTCATCTGCAACTATGTCGAGATCACTAAAGGATTTATGCGATTACTACAAAAGAACGTCCCTTTCATCTGGGATGACGCTTCTCAATGGTCATTCGACGCTCTCAAGCACGATTTGACCCACGCACCTTTGTTACATCCCCCTGAATATACAAAGGATTATATCCTTTACTTGGCCACTTCTACTTCCACCATTGCGATGGTGTTACTTCAAGAAGACCCCAACGGCGAAGAACATGTGATTTATTATCTGAGCAAGAGTTTATCTGGACACGAAATCAGATATTCACATGTTGAGAAACTAGCTCTGGCAGCCGTCATCGTTGTCCAAAGGTTCCGCCACTACATCTTATTATGCACCACCACGGTAATCGCAGACTCCAACCCTATGTACCACGTCTTGACACGTCAAGTACTTGGGGGAAAATATTCAAAATGGATCGTTATTCTTCAAGAATTCAATCTTGATTTTACGAAGGCCAAAGCAAATAAATCCCTGGTGTTTGTAGAGCTCATCTATGCTCTCCCCCATGCCGATGAAAACATTGAACCTAGAGATTCTCTTCCTGATGAATCTCTCTTCCTCATCAACATATCTGATCCTTGGTACAGAGACATTCTCCTCTACCTTCAAACCCAACGTTTTCAGCCCAACATCTCTCATGAAGAGCGTCGACGCATTCATCACCACTCTCGCCGTTATCTCATCCTCGACGACACTTTGTATCATCGTGGTATTGACACCATCCTTTGGCGATGTTTAATTAATGAGGAAGATGAACGCGTGTTGAACGATTTTCACCTTGGCGCCTGTGGCGGTCACCTCCCTAGAATGGCCACAGCCCAAAAAATCTTACGTCTCAGCTACTTTTGGCCCTCCATCTTCAAAGATTGCATCGAGGCCGTCAAAAAATGCCCACCCTACCAACTCTTTAACAAGAAGGCATGCACCCACCCTACTGCGCTGCACCCCCTTATCTCCATCGTCCCCTTTGCCAAATGGGGCATCGATTTCATGCAGTGTAGGCCTACCTCAGTCGGGGGGCATGGTTACATCATCGTCATCGTCGACTACTTCACTAAATGGGCTGAGGCTATGCCTACCTTCCTAAACGATGGTCGTATTGCAGCTTTGTTCCTTTTCAACCATATCATAACTCGTTTTGGTGTACCACGTGCCATTGTCACTGATCATGGTGCACACTTCAAAAACCATATGATGAGCGAGTTACATGTCAAATTGGGTTTTCTCCATGAAAAATCATCCCCTTACTACCCTCAAGCGAACGAACAAGTTGAAGCTATCAACAAGGTCCTGAAAACCATGATCCAACGCATGGTAGGGGAAAACAAGACATCGTGGAATTTACAACTGTTCTCCACTCTCTGGGCCTATCGCACTTCTATGAAAACCTCAACTGGATTCACCCCTTTCCAGTTGGTCTATGGCATTGAAGTCGTCCTACCAATCGAGTGTGAGATTCCATCACTAAAATTGAAATTAGAACTCTTGTCCCATACTTCTGCTGAAGAAGAACGATTCTTGTACCTATCCAAGTTGGATGAAACACATCGCAATGCTTCTCTCGCCAATGAGAAACATCAAAAATGAATTAAGAGTCAATATGACAAATCCGTCCACCCTCAGACTTTCACAGAAGGAGACTTAGTCCTCGTTTACGACCAAGCTCACGACAAATTAGGGACAAGAAAGTGAGAACCTATGTGGCACGGTCCTTACATTGTGAAGCGTGTTCTACACAGAGGTGCTTACGAACTAGTAGATCATGATAGAATTTCCCTAGGAGAGCCTCGAAACGGGCTTTACCTTAAAAAGTACTATGCCTAGATCATCTAGCATCTGTACTTTTTACATTATTGTATTTTAGTTTGGTGTGTCTATTTCTTTCGTGTGCTCGAGTCTTTACCTTTGCCACTCATGACTGTGCTTTTGTTTTCATGTGTAGATGACGTCTTCCTTTCCTATCTTTTTGGGTTCGCGGATAGCACTAGTTGACATACCCGGAACATTGCTTCGGCAGCATGGGTTATTTACCAGTTTGACGAAGTGGTGAGTTCAGAAGGTGCCTTCTTAGGACCAGCAACCAACAACATGGCAGAATATCATGATGTCATCGGACTGTTAACCCAAGCCTCCTCCCTAGGTATATCTCGCATCATTATTTACTTAGAATCCCAACTCGTGGTTTATCAACTCAACCGTATCTACGCTATCCTGCTACGTCTACACGTCTAAGTTCGCCGCCTTGAATGAATGTTCGATTACATTGAATATAGACACATTCGAAGAGAACTTAATAGTGTTTCGGATTCATTAGCTAACTATATCATGGATCGATATCTTTCCCACATATAAGAGTTAAGGAAAACAAAATTGTACATTACATGTAAAATAAAACACATCACAGACATTATCATGTACAAATCATTGACAAAACTCAAAACTGTATATATATATATATGGCGTGACTGAAATGTTTGGATTACATCAAAAAATATGTATAAAGGAAAAATATTGGGCTTTTCACCCATACAACGTTTCCTGACAAGGCATACAAAAATATAATCAACGGAGAGACTCTAATCTCCCCGCACTACATTGTGTTGCGAGTAACACATCACCGCATACACTACGCGCCTCAATAGAGAATTGATATTCTTCGGTACTCCCACAGTGTGCCTCTGCAGATGTAAAGGCACTTCTCCCCTCCGTAAAGGAGGAATGCCCATCGTGAGGCCTTGGAGGTTTCTCTCAACCTCCCGGAGACCTGGCACTGGTACTGCCGGACCTGCTGCAACCGGGATGCCCCCACGACATCCTGGTACCGGTATATCAGTCGGGTGCACTGCTCCCTTGTCTGCACGTTGAAAACATACATCTATTAAAACTCTTCTACATACCCAAAAAAAATTGATATATATCAAAAAATCAAAAAACAAAAACAAAGACAAGGTATGGCTCAGTCTCTTACCTGACACATCCCAGTCTTCCTCTGCGGGAAAAATCAAATCCATGCTCCCGCAGAAATCTACCTCAGCATAAGGGAAGTCCTGTATCCAGAGATACTACCGTCTCAACCAGGCAAAGAAATCGCCAGTGAAATGGAACTTTGACTCCGATACTAGCCTCAGAGACAGACTGGTCCACCTCTCCATCCTAGGTTCATCCACTGGTCGCACCGCCAGTACTATCAAAGGTTGCATCTGAGGGATGCGTTCTAGAAAAAATGAGACAAAAAAGGAGCCATAACCAAACTGCTTCTGTCCAGTCCTGCACCGTGAAATATGTTCCTTCACATTTCGAAGGAACCCTGCACTCCAGTTGAACAGTGTTGGTTCCAAACACTGAACACCGTAAGCCACCTGCGATCTTGATGCTAGATGCACGCTTGTACTGCCAGTCACGCTCGTGATAACAAACAGTATAGACCGGAGGGGTAGATATCGAATGTCTTTGATAGGGATTCTACCCCCTACCAGCCTTGCTCCCGGGATACAGTGGCGTGCCAGACACACGTCCACTTGTTTGGGTAGCGCCCTCTACCCAGTAAAAGATATGGGGACCCCTCTTTTCGAGAGGCCAGTCATAAAATACTCGTCTTCTAACTCGATGTTTAAAATCTATGTGCCGATACAGAATCCTTGCTCTACAACATCCCATAGGCCAATTATATGCTCGAGCAATAAGATTTCTTTCTTCTTTTTTTGCAACTTGAAGAATTTGAGCAAACCACAAGCTCGCAAAGAAGCCCGTGTGCGAGGAATTTGCAAGGAGGCTAAGTCATCCATCTCATGTTCCCTCTCTTTCCACTCGATCATGGTCGCCGAAGTTATCTACAAAACAAAAAATCAAGAAATCCATTATTTCCACGTTTTGGCAATTTCGGCAATTTTCAAAAGCAATTTAAAACATGAAATAAGATGCCCACATTATTTAAAAGTAACCACACACTCTTTATAACCACCACTCCCTCTCCTAATCCATTTAACATTCATCAAACAATGATAAAAATGTTTAAAAAGATCAAAACGATTTTATGGCTGCGTGGACATGCGTGGGGATTTTCTCATGGATTCCTTGCTAAAAAAAGACCTATCTAATTGACTTCTAGGGCGTTGGTATCTTAGCCATCCTTTCCTAGAACGTTTTTTCACAAAGAATCTCGTTTTTCCATTGATTTTCAAAGAGGCCGATTTGGTTCTAATTGTGGAAACTTAGGGATTCATATTTTAAAATGAATGTGAAACCATGTGTTTGAAAGAAGAAGGGATGGACATCTACCTGGTCTGAACGGTGAACCGTAGCTCCGACAGTGAACAAAACAAGATCCACTTCAAAATGAGATTCTCCACTACTCCACAATAATTGTGCAAAATGAAATGGTAAATGAATTTTCATTGTGTTGTTATTTATAAATTTTTCATTTTTCACAAGGTATAGTCATTTTTGGGTTTCTCTAATGGTATAATGGCTTCACTAATTCCCTGGTTTGTAGTTCTGACATCACAGGTTTCCTGGAAGTCCTGATGGATTATTCACCTTGTCACACTCATGAGCATAGTCTTAGTTCGTTCTCGAGCTAGATAATATGATAACGTAACCAGGTAAACTTTTATCTCTTTTTCAGACCCGTACGGATACGAACACACGAAAAAGGAACCCCCCTGGAGTCTCCTTTAAACTCTTTTCAGACTCTCTAAATATGAAAAGATTGTTGAGTGACCTTGCTTCCTTTCACACTCATTAAAAGGTCAGAAAGGGCGTCTTTCGAGCGATAGTTTAACCCTTTTTTGGTCTCGTTGGACTACTGTATGAAAAAGGAACTGAGAGAGTTCTCTTTTAAGTGTTTTTCCAAACTCTATAATCCCGAAAAACCTTCGAGTTTTCTGTCTTTGGAATCGTTAAAGCACACATCGACAAGCCCATATGGGACCGAACCCTTACTTCTTCCGGTTCGTTAAAAAAAGGAAGAGTAACTTACCGAAGGTGAGTTATATCGAGCATGTGTTATCCTCCTCGAGCTCATTAAATCAAAAAGAGGTACTCGTCCATATGGATGGGGGGGGAATTTGAAAGGAGCAAGCCAAGCAGTCTCTTGAGAACATCATCCAACACTTCTTAGAGTCGCCCTTGAACACGACACTGTGTCATTTGCACATATCATAATCCGATGAACCTCTGCACTGAGCCAATCCTTTGAGTTCCTTTCTCTCCTTTGGGTCACCCGACGCAAGTCACAATATCCACTGCATAGTTTTGGTCCATGTCATGTTTACTGTTGTGCCTCAGTGTTCAAGGGAAGTATCTGCCTCGAAAGTCATCCATCCCAAATATCTTTCCTCAAAACCTGTGTCAGTCCATGTCCGTTTGATCTGCCAATTACATATCCATATCCATTTCATGTCATTGATGGGGGATACATCAAGGCCCTCCCTCGACGAGTCTATTCCTGTCGACTTCAACACATTATTCGGGAATCAGACTTAGAAACCAGTTAGTACTTTGGGACCTACGTGCCTCAATGGCAGGCCTCCTCACGTTCGACAGTAGGTCTACATCATTGACCTCTGATCGAATGATTCCACGGGTGTTCGACCTCAACTCATCTATTCACATTCGTTGGAATGTACTAGGGTACCTTGAAAATCATTGACATTAATGGTGATCTCCCTCGCACTTGTTAACGGTTCACACCATTGACCGATAATCAAGTGGTTTCTGCCATGTTCGACGTCAGGACATCTATTCACATGGTCAGATTCGTACCGTATTTGGATTGGTAAGAAGACCCTGGGATGAGTAACCACTTTGATATATGCTTTTCCCAGGCTGCGAAGGAGTATTTATTGGACAGGAACACATACATTGTCACATAGATCCACTTTGTATTGGTCGTGGCTATGTCTTGTCATCTCGTAGATCCACTGTGTATTCTTCGTGGCTACGAGCAGTCCGAGTCATCAGAGTATAGATCCACATTGTATCTCCGGTGGCTATACCTTTTTCATCAATACAGTTATGGATCCGCAATGTATTTTATGGCGGCCATATCTTCCAAGCCTTGATCACCCAAGCATAGGTATGCCTGCCTTGGGTTTTGAAACATGTCATGATATTTGTTGGATGTTTGTGTGTAGCTTCCGTCAGGTTCTTCGAGTCTATACCCTTGCTTGAGCATCTACAAATCATTTCAGTTATCAGTTTGTATCTTCTAACTTCATACTTTGGGGGGCATTCTGTTACACGTCAAATTTATTCAACTGGATAAAGTGTCGCATGTTCCTCTCAATTGTCGTAAGTGTCGCATGTTCCTCACAATTGTCGTAAGTGTCGCATCTTCCTTACAACTTTCGTAAGTGTCACAAGTTGTTCATAATTGTCGAAACCATCATTCAAGCATACTACCATAATGACGACACTAAGGAGGCACTTAAAACATCTCATACACTGGGTTTGGAGAAGGAGAAATGGTTAACTGAAGTCAAAAGACTCTTGACACCTGAAAAGAGCTCTAAAACAATAGTTTTGAGGGTGAGCGCTCCTCTATATCAGCCTTAAGAGCGCTGGTGCCCCCCTACAAGGCTCCAGGGAGCGTTATAACGCTCTCCTACCCTTTTGAAGGAGCGCTACTCACTTTTGGAGCGCTGGCGCTTCCCTCGAGCTTTTCAGGGAGCGCTACAACGCTCTGATACACCTTTTGTAGGAGTGCTGCCTAATCTGAGGCAGTAGTTGACCCGTTGAGGAGAATAAGGGGAGGATATTTCAAGATTATAAGGCAGTTGCATTCGAATTCTTAGTTTCATCATGAGATCCCTGATCTAAAGAGCAGGTTCCCAACTTGTTCTAAAGATAACTCAAGAGGTTAAGCTCCTCTTAACCTATATAAGCAATCTCTATGATGGTGGAAAAAGGGGGGAAGAATTGCTAGCATGAAACCTATGATCTCATAGGAAACACACAGTCAGCCAAAGGAGAGTGATCAGTGAAGTTGTTTCTATCCAGGTAGTGGATCTTTCAGGCAAGGGTTAGACGAAGGGGACTTGATGAAGTTGTCGCATTCGCATCTACGATTGTAAGTATTGTTGTCGTTATTCTCATCAATATGACACGCTTGGCCTGTTTCTTTCTAGTTTGTGTCTGATGTTACATGAACTTATCATTGATAGATAGATATGTTTTCAAGCTAATATCAATAGAGTAGGAAGTGGTCGTATCTTGTTTGTCTACAGGACTCAGCGAGGAGAAAAGGATCGGAGCTCAACTCGGAGCGTGCAGGGACAAACGTCGATACAGAGGTACTTTTGTTCTCTTTTCTTCTCACGTATTAGTTTGAAAGATTTGAAAGGAAGTCAGTGTCCACATTAAGCATTTTTTGTCTTAGAGTTAGGTTCAAGCTCTTTGAAGCAATCTACCTGTCCGCAGGGAGATTTTCCTACAACAATTATTACTTGACTATATCATTCTTTGTTGTGGGAAGTATTTATTCCTCTGAAATCTTAATTGCTCATGTCTAAGTCTTAAGGAACAATTTACATCTTTGTGACCAAAATTAGAACAGTAGAAGCAATAGCCATAGAAAAATTCTTTGTACCTAGAAAATGGTTGCCTTCTTTGAGCAAATCGATTTATTTCTTTCTGATGACGTCTTCCAGCAGAGAGAGCATTGTTTCTTCGTTCTACAGATTCAATCCTGACACCTTTTTCTTTACTCACCCTGGGAGGTTGATTGTCTTCCTTTGTTTCTGCAGACTTGTTATTGTCATTGGTAGTACTTTTGACAAACTTGATGGGTTCTTCATTTCCTGGCTTCCCACTGCTTGATCCCTCTTCATAACCCAAACCAGTTTTCAGCTTTGGATTCCTTTGCTGATTCAGAATGGTGGCTAATCCTTCTAAGGCTTT